>VUJU01001964.1:0-45171 GCA_009835225.1 Aphis craccivora
TTTTTTTTTTGAAGTGTCGATAAACATATTTTGGATGACACTTGAAAATTTAATACAAGGTTCCTTATGACTTATGAGTTATTCTTATTGTAGTTAAAATTAATTAAAAATCGTTAGTCACAATTTTTTTTATAAGTGTTTATAATTCAAATTTTTACGAAATGAAAATTTGCAAGTAATTTCGAAGTTGAAAAATCTTAAAGTTTTTTGTGTTAAAAACTAAGGATTAAAAATACAACACTAAGTTTTCCTTCAAGTAACTATAGAGAAAACTCGAAGCATCATTATAGGAAAAATTTTAAGTGCGTTTGAATTTTAAATTTTTAAGAAATAGCGTAACGATAACGATTTATCCTCAAACGGTTTTGTAATGATATGCTCACTTTCACATATCATGATTGTACATTTCTTATTTTTATTCAATAAAGTTAATAACGGTCCAGTTATCGCACTCACATAATAAACCCCAATAAACATTTTAAATAACTGATGAAAGGAACGATTTATATTATTAGTTCACGTAGGATAGGTACATAGTTGTGACAGTGTAGCGCAACACATGTGATCTATTTCGTATGCCGCCAGAGACAATGGATGGTATGGTAAGGGTCTCTGTCGTCGGGGATAAAGACAATTTCTTGGTAATGCAGAGATCTTTGATGGGGCCGCCTGCGACTCTGGCCGGCTTGACCAAGTCGTCTCCTCTCGTCAGGGCATGAATACTCTTCTAAGCAACAAGTGCATGAGCACCCTTCACAACGAAAAGTGCATGAGCACCATTTGCAGAGGTAAGTGCATGAAACAAACCAGTACCATAAAACCAGTCAAGACTTCCACACTAGATATTGCGAGTGACAACTGAGCCGTTTCCTTTTTTATTAAATTGATATTAACCAGTGTTACTTTATTTAAATCTGAGTGTTTAAAATATTACCTTTTTCTATCATACTTATTACCTTCGTCAACTACACATCCAGACAGCTGCTAGTAAGGTAAGGTGCATGCACATCGATATTCATATAATCCTACAATTTTATATAGGTATTATATTTTATTTATTAAATTTAATAATTTAATAATTAATAAATATATTTTATTAATGGTATAATTGTTCATTCTCGAATTACGACCTTGAAAGCCCTCCGACGATCAGAAGGAAGGTAATCGCGCAAGTTTAAGGAAATTTAAAATATGTAATTTAAAATAACTCCTATTAACTTATAATAAATACGGCATTCATTCAAGGCTTGTATCCCTTGTGTTTGACGAGAACCTATTTAAAACCCAATACACATACTTAACATACTTTATAATATACTACTATAATAATATTTTTAATATTATTTAATTTTAATTTTTTATTTTATTTTTGCGTTATTGCAATTTTAATTATTTGTTTTTTCATTCAAAATGTATAAGTCGTAGATACTTGAAATTTTTACCAGTTATTTAGATTGGGCTTTTATTTGCGTGATTTAATTTTCAAAATATTTTAAATTTTTTTGAGCTATTTATAGACAACTGAAATTTTAAATTTTTCTGAAAAAAATTTTTTCAAGTATCGATAAAAATTTTTTAGCCCTATCAAAATACTTAAAGTTTAATAAGTTCCTTATAAGTTATTCTAATAACGATTAAAAAAATTATAAGAATACATAGACACAATTTTTTTTATTAGCATTTGAAGTTCAAATTTTGACAAAAATTTGTCAAATTCCTGAATATTTGCAAATTATTTTGTAGGTATAATTCATAAAAAATTTTGTATAAGTAGCTAAAACTTGAAAATTCAATACGAGATTTTCCATAAGTTTTAGCTTACAATAATTATAAAAGAACTTAAATTCTGGTATATTCAGGCCATTAAAACATAAACCACCTTTTTCACCTACCACTCGAAATTATATTCTAGGCTGATAAATCATCTCCGTTCAGAATCGTTTTTCGTATACAATGATACCTATCATTGGATTGAAATTTAACACTCCTATATATATAATAATGATCCATACGGCATCTAATGTACAGCAGAGCGGTACTCACCTACCCACTTTTTTATTGCTATAAGTACACATAATCACTTAAGATCTTTGTTAAAATTCGAGAATAATATAATAACAAACAATATTAATTGTTGCTATTGTTTTTTTTTTTTTATTGAAAATTAAAAGATAGGTATATCGTATACGTTCTATTGAAACAACTTTACGCGACTTCACATTTATGTGCATAAAAGTTTATTATGCTCAGTGACGTCCCAGATTAAGATGTTTGTCTTAGAAAAGCATCCAAATCCCAATCACTAGATTATTATGATCAAGAATTTGTCAAATACACATGTCAACAAAAGTGAACCATAAAATCAGAATTTGGCCCACAGCCACTTGTTGTCATTTTTTTAAATCATATTGCATACTAGTCTGCAATGAAGTACCACATTGTATGTCTTCTTTATTTTTTGAAACCGTTACCAAAGGTAACCAGGGTAACCGTAACACAACATAACACTTTTTGATTCTGTGTGCCAAGGCAGATAATTTACCGTTATGCTTTTTCTGTAACGCTATTTCGATAACGCTTTTCGAATCTATGTGCCAAAGAAAAGACTCTAAATGCAATCCAAAAAGTTCGTGTACTAATAAATAAATTATAATTTAATAGTTTAAATAAATTGACTAGAAATAAGTTTTCCGTGTTCATAGAAAATTTAATACCAATCGCTGTTATACTAAGGGATCATTAAATGTCCTTAGAGCAAGCTCCTACATCAAATTCAAAAATTGGTGGGCATGCAATGCAATTGCAAACTAAGTGCACTACAAAATATTGTGGTTATAGAAAAATTGATATTTTATGAAATACAAAATGACATAATAGTTTTTCATGTTGCAATAAGTAGTTCTCATTTTTTTTTTTTTAAATAACAATTATAGTGAAATACAAAAATCATAATTTAAATTTTGTATTTTATATACTACCATGTATCATACGTATGTCAACATTAACCAAAACTATGTTATGTGTATCAACTTGGACCAAAATCCTGGTATAAATTTCAACATTTTTCAACCAATTTTAGATTTTGTATGCTAATATCCACCAACTATAATCTACAGATATTAACATACATAAACATACATAAACGCACAAAAAAAACATATTTGTAAAATCAATACATCCATCGCTCCGCTCATGGTCAACATTGATTTAAGGTATTAAATATAATAATATAATTTAAACAATTATTTTGCTTTTTGTACTATTTATAAACATTTCTAATTTAAGAAATTGTTATTATATTGTTATAAAAATTTGGTTTAAAAACACATCTTTTCAAAATTATTTCATGGTTATAACATTTTGGATCTCTACAGTTAATTATTTTTGAAGAATAAAAAAAATAAAAGCTAGCCTTGCTTAAGTATAAAATAATTATTATGTTCTAGTTTCGATACATCAAAAAAATATGTATGCTCACTGAAAGTAGATTGCATTATTACATATGATAAAACAATGCATAATATATAATTGTTTACTCATTAATATTTAGATTATAGATGTCTTTTGATGACATATTTTAATTTACTATCCATCAACTACAATAAAATTATATTTAACAAAATAATGGTAAGTATTATTTTGTGTGCTGTTACCTGTAACCTCTATTAATACACCTGACATTAATTTATACGCTACTATTAAAGTACAACACTAATAAAACAGAAAGATACTTAAAACACCTGAGATATGAGATCATATACATTTACTAGTCCACAAATAAGGTACTATTTCAATATATATTTCCTGTTTACATAAACTAATATAATATATATATATATATATATTATATATATTATAATGTATATGAAGTATTAAATTATTATTTATTAAAGATATATAATAATTATTACCTAATTAATAAACTAAAAAGTAATAAATTATTAACAAAAAACAAATTATGTCACATAAAGAGAAATATCGTCCAATGATAGAACTTAACGTGTTTTCTCTAGTTTTTCTTTAATTGAGGTAGGTATCAAATTATTTTAAGTTAGAATATAAGAAGAAATTGTGTATTTATGATTAATTTACAATAATAAATTATTATAATAATTTTTAACCCTCTATATCCTATAAATACATGTGCCAAGTATTTTCATTTTATTTCTATCTCTGTATATTGTTACTTGGTAATCAGTTATGTAAGATAAAGTATAACTACATTTGATTTTAATATACTATGCTAAATTGTACTCGGTGTAAATAAATGTTTTTAGTAGTTATCTTGTTACATTTTAAATCATCCTCTTTTAATTCCATCGTTTGATAATTATTTGTCACTGATACACCGCATTAAAGATGTCTAGACAACGTTAAATAGTTACGACCAAGTAACAGGTATTAAATGACTTGATTATGACTGTGTAATAAAAAACAAAGAAGATTGGGAAAATCTTGGTGCCGATAGAGTTACAATAGACCTTGATGGGCGGTTCTCCGAAAAACTACCAGTGATTGACTATGATCAGCTATTATGCATGCATGACAATGACGAATATGACGAGGATAATAATATATTATATGGTCAATTATCATATTATATTGTGCAACAGAAAACAGAGAAAACACAAGAAAATTCAAGTTATTATGAGTGGGAGAAGTCTTTAAGTCTCTGTAATTGAATCAGTTTGGTGTACACAACGTCGGACAATATTCTTACAAGTTACTAGGCGAAGAAATCTTTCTGATGGTGGTGAAACATTTCGTAAATATTTTATATTACTAAAAATTTTCAAGAAAGTTAATTCTACATACACTTCTAATACTTAAACAGTCTAAACTATGTAATATAGTAAGTTAAGAGAGCAATAGAGTAGGTATACTAATTGTGATATAATGTCCTTGTACATACATTTTAAGTATTTTTTTTTTTTTTTTTTGAGCAGCGGTTTTTAAACTTTGGTAAAAGAATGACTACATGGTATTACAAGGAAGACCGTATGATAGTAGAACAGAAAATTAAAAATAAATATTCGATTCCGATTTCAATAAAAATGTGTTATTTTATTCATATTTAATTTTAAAAAACTAATAAATAAAAATAATTATATTGTAGTATTTTATTGCCTTATTATTTAAAACAAACGTATTTAACTAAAAAGTAAAGTATTTAATTGTAGAACTTGGATCGTTCTATTTTTAGTAATTAGTGGTACGATACTGATTTATAATATACCTATAAGTGGTACGCAAAAAAAAAATGTTTGAAAACCACTAGTTTAGAGCCAATACATAACATGCAAATACATATCATGTAATTGTATTAAAATCACAATTTTTTTTACAGACTCTAGATGATAAAACTGTTTGAGGTAGAACTATTTTAAACTTTAATAACGTAATCTTCTAAACTTTAAACAGTTTATTAAAATTTCAAAGAAAAACTATAATTTTAAAAATGCACAGAAAAAAATAATTTTAAGAAAAATGTTCACTAAAATCTTAAATAATAATCTTTCAGTGTCTTGGCTAATAACGAGAAAATAAGAATCTTATAGGGTTCATTTCAAAGTTATTTATATTTATAGTGTATACTGTATGCAAAATACTAACTGATAAAAAGTCGTACATAAAATATGTCAATATTCCACTTAGGAATTTAGTTATTTATTATTTTATTTTAGAATCAACGAGTTAGTAGTGTTACGAGAAGATGATAGTGTTTTTCATTCGTTTATTTATTAATAAATTTGCTTTTATTTATATATATTATACACTTATCTTAGAAATTTAATTATATAGTTTAGTATACAAAATATTTTTTAATCAATTTTCTTTTCACCTTACCTACTTTATTTTATAGTTATTTAATACATAAATCCTTATAATACATCTTGACAAGAAAATTTTAATGCTGAATCTACCTAGACTCAGTGGACGACTTTCTGATTTAATTCTTGATCTTTTTGCTCAATACTTAGTTTTCATGTTTCGAGAGAGAACTTGAACATATTATGAAAGAAGAGCACGTTTTAAAACATTTTTGTCTGCAAAATGATAATTTCAAAGATATTAAAATTGCCTATATAAAACTCCTTAAAAACTTAATGTTTAAATAATTAAATATAATAAAATACAGTATGTTCAGTGTTCACTATTTTAAATCCAAAGTATAATTAAAAGCAATTCCTAAATTTTACAATAGGTACAGTAAAAAAATTATATTTTTGCTTTTATAAATTTTATAAATAGACCTTATAACTATATTATGCATTGAATTGTCCTTTATAAAACTTTGTAGGTAGTTTGACGTTAGTTAATAGGTATTACTAAAAGATAATCATGAATAAATTATTAGAAAACAAAATATCGAAGATAAAACACATTGGAATAACGTAATTATTTTTCATTGGATGATGTACCTATAATATTATTTGGATTTGACATTCAATATATAATATAATTAAAATCAATTGACATCAAGAATTTATTTGAAAAATATAAATATAATAAAAATTTATTTTTTGAATACAAATTCAATATAATTATACTATTTATATTGGTGTAATAACTTTTTTATTAGCGCAAACTAGTAATAGGTAGCACTTACAAGAGGTTAAGTAGGTTTAACGAAGAAATACTAACTTTACCTTAGTTGTGAAACCAAATGGAATTAAAAGTTGTGAAAATTGGTGGTCGTTCTGCTGTATGACATGAATCAAGAATAGAGTCATTGAAGTAATACATGTATATTATGTTAAATTTGAATTCAATGATAAATCACTACCATAAGAAAAACGATTCCTAATGGAGACGATTTGTCAACTTATTATATACCATATAATATGTAACTAGGTACCTATTAATTAATATAGTAATTTCTAATTTATTTTACTAAATATAAATATTTGGTAAACATTTAAAATATAGTTAAATCTAAGGTTATTCTTTTTTGAATTAGGTTATATTAAAATAAAATAATATACAAAATAAAATCCATTTTGTCAAAAGAATTTTAGTTTTGGGTGAAAATTCTTTAATTTTTAATTTTTTAGATTTTTCGATTATTTTGAATAATAATGGGAATATTATCAAATTATCAATTATTTTAGACCAACTAGATTCTATTTTTATTGGACACTACCCTCAAAGTTTAAAATCAAAGCATTTTTTTTATTACTTTTCATATAAGTACACCACACACACATGCACATTACATTATTATAAAATCAATAGATTCATCGCTCCCCGTATAATCTAAAAGAAATACCTACAGGCTATAATTTCTTATAAATTTTAAAAATTATTTTTATTGATTTGAAAAACTCTATATATAAATACATAGGTATTTGAAAGTACAATCAATTATATAATATATTACTTACCATCTTATCATATAATTTTACCACTGTCAACAAAATGTATACCTATTGTTGGTTTTATTTGTACTTAATACAGTACTAAAATAATACATCTATCACAAACCTAATGAAGTAATATCAAGACATTTAAAAATATTAACACATCTATATCTTATATCCAGATACAAATTGTCAGTTTTACAAGTACATATGATAAAAAATATAAATATGTTATAAATGTTGTAATAACGAATTACTATGGATTTCAATGTGCAAACCTATCAATCGTTAATTGCAGAAATGTACAATCCCGAACAATTACTATCCAGTTTTTATAGATTTTAAAATTTAAAATAGTATCTAGGAATAATAATATATACCTACAAGCGCTTATTTACAAAATTATATAAAGATATATGGTATAATATCAAATATATAATATTTATTTTACTTAAATAATTCATTTTTATGAATTATAAAAATGTTTAAATTGCCATGTCACTCATATCTTTAATCTTTAAAACTCGTTATTATAGACCTATAATATTATTATCCTTAGTACATAATGATTAAAGTTAAATAACTTAAAAACATTCAAATTTTGATTTTGGTACATTAAAATATTTAAAAAAAATTGGAATACATAAAACACAATATAAAAGGGAAATATTACTGGTAAAGCAGAAGTATGTGCTTTGAATCACTAATAGGACATTCTTTAAGTAATACAAATACAATTTCAAGAATTTAAACATATATTAAAATATATCTTTAAGACTTAAGTATATTAGAGATTCCAAAAATCAGATTTTGAATAACTACAGAGACAAAGGGGATTAACATGCATAATGAATCACAATTTATACTTATTCATTAATTCTACAAGATTTCTATGAAAAATAAAACATTAAGTATGGTACTGCGATATTTAAAACAACTTATTATAAATAAACACGTCATGTTCAAAATATATTATTCATTTTAAATTTTAATCCAAACGTAACTAATGATACGTTGTAAATATAACTAAAAACATTTAAAGAAATAATAATTAGTGATATAAATCACCAGTATAGTATAGGTACCCATAAGTATATAAAATTATAAAAAATATTTTTAAATATTTCAAATATTTATTCACAACAAATAATTAGAGATTTTAATATAGCAAACGTTTTCACAGTTATAACTACATGCATTTGTAATTCTAAACGATTACCTACATTCTAGAATTCACCGTGTAAATTTCTTACGGATTTTAAAATTTCAAATCCCAGATTTTTACGGCTTTCTAGTATTATACATTTATAACATTTAACATTTTTACACTCTCCTGTCTTTATACCTTTTATTTTTATTTTTATGTTTTTGATTTTGTGTTTATAATAACATTTTCAATAATGTGTTTTAAATCAATGTAGCCTACCTATGTATTTATTTTGAAAATATTTGTTTTTATATCATGTATTAGGATGTTTGACATCGTACAATTAATTCTATTTTATTATAGGTATTAGGTATGTATGTTTAATGTAATGCGCTGATTATATCGATATAATTTGGATAAAAAATTATACTAAAACATGCAGGTCCCACACATCAAATTTTGGATAACAGATCTAAATATTTTTTGTGCCCTATACAAAACTTCTAATTAATTTTACCTTAAATTATTAAAAGTCAAAATAACAAGCATTTTGGTTATTGTAATGTATTTTAAACTTTTCAAATGGTACCACAATTTATTAAAAAAAAAACAAATATATTTTAATTTGACTATGTTGAAAAATTATTTTTTTTTTTGTTTTGAGTTAAAATTTTATTTTACTAGTTTTCAGCATAGTAAACTTAACTATGATATCATCGACATTTATTGTTGAAGTCAAAAATGCTTTGACGGCTTTGAGAATGTCTCCGTAGATAATAAAAACAAGTGAGTTTAATCGTTATAAATGTTTGATCTTCGCCATATCTTTTATTTTCTTGGACATATTGGCGCATTATCGTAGCCTAACCGCCTTAATCCATTACGATCTAAAACTGGAATTTTATTACTTTAAAATCTAGAAATTAATTGATTGGAAATATTGAAAATACCTTCTCTGGTTTTTTTTATCGAAACTTATACGTATAAATTCAATAAATCGTTTAAAAATTTCGAATAGGTACTTTAGTTTAATAAAATATTATTTAATATAAAATAAGCAATGATACTTATGAAAATTAAAAAAAAATACGGGTAGGACACTTTTCACCCAAGAATATTATAGCACTTTTTGACCACATTATACACTCCTTGGGAATCACTTTTACTTTATATTATAAAATATATGTCTACAATGATCCGCTCAACATCTTATAAAAATAATATATAGCCACTATAATTACAAATGAATTTCCACGTGCCCCTAAAATAATTGGTCCCTGTAGGTACTCCATGTCCAACTACCCCCTCCCCCCTCCCTACACACACACCATTTGTAGGAGCCCTAGGTATATATTTAGTCGTTTCGTGACAACCTTTTGTATAGAGTATCAGTAATCAGTATGTTACGTAATGTTAAAAATAACCATTCCCCTATGTTACGTGATTTAATAAAGGAATTATTATTTACAATAATGTAGTGTTGTATTACAAAATATGCAATGTTAAAGAAGTGCAAATAAAAAGTATAATATTCAAACTCGATTTTGTTATCTAGATTTACCTTACATCTATAAGCTGTTAATTTATTGGCCATCTGCAAAATCAAATTTCTAAATATTGTTTTTTACTTTTGTTTTTATTTTTCATAGGTATTTTTAATTTATATAATATTTTTATGTAGGAATTTAATTAAAATGTAGAATATTAAACTAACTTAACTATTATTATAGCCTATAGGCTAGGTTAGGTATAAAGCTATAATGAATGGTCACATATACTTATTTATTAAATAGGTATAATGATAAAACAAAATTAATACGAATGGCTAATACATATATTTTTATATGGGGTTTAATAAAAATCGAAATGTTTTTTTTAAATTAATAACTACAAAATAACTTGCAAATATTCATGATTTTTACAAATGATTTACGCAAAATAATTTTGCGTATCGAGTATGTATATTCTTATAATTATAAGACTAACTCATGCACTTATGAGGAACTTAGTATTAAATTTTCAAGTACCTATTTTAACTCAACCAAAAAATACTTATCGATAGGTATTTATAAAAAAAAAAACGAATAATTCAATTACATATAAATAGCCTTAAAATAAGTGAAATATTTTGAAATTTAAATTATGTAAAGAAATGCCGATCTAAACAACTGGTGAAATTTTCAAGTATCTACGAATTATATTTTTTGAATAATAATTAATAACAATTATAGAAAATCGTTTGAAGATAAAGCGTTATCCTTAAGCAATTTCGTAAAAAATTAAAATTCAGATCATCATAACATTTTTTTCTATTATGACGCTTCGAGTTTTATCTATATAAAACTATATAACTATTTGAAAGAAAACATATGGAAAATTTAGTGTTGAATTTTTTAATCTTAGATATAAATACAAAAATTTTTATGAATTTTCATCTACAAAATTACTTGCAAATTTTCGCGATTTTGACATAGGTACCTATTTTGTAAAAATTTAAACGCTTATGAAAAAAAATATGACTAACAATTTTTTATTTTTTTTTTTAACTATAATAAGAATACCTAACTTATAAGAAACCTAGTACCTATTAAATTTTCAAGGTTTTTTAGGTAGCCAAAATTGTTTTATTGACACTTAAAAAAAAAAAAAAAAAATACTTAAAAAAACCGAAAATTTCCGTTGTCTATATCATTTTTGGAAACTTCTTATTTTCTCTATAATGCAACAAGAAAATTCACTTTGCCATCGAAAACCACCCTTGAACTCCTAAGTTTTAAATTGAAGCATTATTTCGACATGGTATGGGTACACAGACAAAAATATATATATATATAGCACATTGTAAAATCAATACATTCAGTAGGTATCTAAAAGGAAACTCAAAAATTATTAATAATAATGATATAAATATTAAAATATATTATATTATATCTGTTTATACCTATTTATGTAACAGTATTATAAATTATAATTATCAGCTAGGCTTGGGTACCTAGTATTCTAAATGCAGTACCTACCTATTCGTCCTATTCGAAATAATTTTAAGATACTGTTTCCAATAGTATTTAAAATTAATGCAGTACCTATTCGTCCTATTCGAAATAATTTTAGGATACTGTTCCCAAAAGTATTTATAAACTATAGCTGATTTATTCAGAATAGGTACCTAATTTTATAGTTTTTTAGTATTAAATTACATTTTTTATTTTAATATTTAAAATTATGTTGAAAATCATAATTGTTCAGTTATATAATATACAATTAATACTGAAATAGGTAGGTAGGTACCAGATGTGTACAACAATATTATAATATACAACATTTCCCATTGCCCATTGGCTATAGCAATTTAGTCTCAAATACCTATTGTCCTATTCCCAAAGACTAGTAACCTTTTTTGTTAGTACCTATATAAAATAAAAAATATCTATAATAATTTTTAAATGTATTTCGCCTAAGTCTGAATTAATAATTAATAAAAATTATTTTTTTTATATTCATGGTTACGCTAGTGCATGAATTAAGATAACGAATATAATATTATTACCTATATATATCTTAATTCATGCGATAGTGTTAGGTCGGGTCGACTGTCCGACACCATCGGAATGTTTTGGGTTGCTTTCGTGTCGGCACTGTATCGCGTGGCGAACAGCAAAAAGCAAAACAAATAAACTCGGTCAATCAACGGGATTTCAGTTTTCACAATTTTACGCATCGCAGTGCCCCAGTCATCGTTCCGCCGTCCTGTACACGGTGGCTATTACGACCAATTGTCGGCCATTCGTTATCGAAACGACGATACACAAGTACAACAAATATCGACTCGTTAATAGACATTATACTGTTTATTTGGTCAACGTCAAACGTGTCTTCCTCTCTTAATTTTCGTTGTTATTCTTGTCTCCGTTTTCAATTCTTACCACGCACTAACAAAACGGTCGGCGGCGGTGAATACGACGCATCAGCAGCAGCTGTACTGTATAATAAGTAACAGTGGTCTATCTTTTGGTGGATGTTTCAGTCTATTGGATAATAGAAATACGCCCGCTCCTGTATAATGGCCGAAAAAAGAAAAGGCAAACGGCGACGGGATGAGGTGAGTTACTGTCACAATGACACTAATAATCTTGTCATTGTTGAGGTGGCAAGTTATTATCCTAATTTTTAACTCGGATCGTCGTAATCACTTGAGACTGGTAATATAATATTCCAATCGGGTTTTTTTTTTCTGCAGGAGTACAGCTTGGACCCTGAGACCTCAGCTGACAAACCCAGTAAGACCGAATACTCTGTGGCTGCTTGGTTACGTAAGAACGTTCCACATAAGAAGACAAAATTTGCAGGCCACAATGTCGAGTACTTTACAGGTCTATGCTAATAACTTGATTTACTTTGCTTATATAGATTATAATATGACATATTGCTTATATATATATATATATTTTTACTCTTTTAGGTAGCAAAGCTGTTGACAGTTTATTGGAATCCAAATGGGCTACCAGTGAAAAGTTGTTCACTACCAGACAGGAGATCGAAACATTTTTAGACTTGTATGATATTTTTCATGTTGTGTTATAAATATTATCTTATGTATATTATATAAGTACTTTTTTCCTCTCTCAGAATGTTAAAGCATCAGTTTTATCACCGTGCTAAAAAAGTACCAATATCTGATCAAGAACTTAAAGCTATGAAAAATAAGAAATCCAAAAAATCAAACGATACTGATAAAGACGAGAAGAAGAAAACAGATAAAAAGAAAAAAGATAAGAAAGATGATGAAAGCGAGGAAACTAGTAAAGATGACAAAATTGATGATGATAAAATCAAATCTACTGAAGTAAGATTATATTTTTTCTTTAAATATTTATGATATGTATATTTTAATTTAGATTATTATCTCAGTTATTATATTATACTAGCTGTACTCGTCACAATGTTGCTCATGAAAAAAATTGGAAGTCAAATATTTTTTAAACTTAAATTTTTAATATAATATTATTTATTGCATAATAAAATTATATTGCATGACAATAATAGGAAAGTTTATGCTTATTACTAAGTTTTATCTTTTAATAGAATTAAATTTTTTACAACATTTTTTTGTAAACGACATTGTCAACTGCTTCTGGATTAAGAGCAAAAATAACATGTTTAATTTCGATGTAACGCAAAAAAGGGCAATGTACAGTTGACCTTGTAAAAAACATTGAATGCTTAGGCCAATTCCAGCAATGTCAAGTGTTTGTCCCTAAGCTTTATTCATAGTCATTTCGAATACTTATTTAATTAGAATTGTATATATCTAAATTGAAACGGCAAATCTGATGGTATAATTGGTATTCTTGGTATAAAAGACAGTTATTGTACAGTTATAAATTGTCGGAAAATAGATTGCATCCTCTCTTTTTAAAACCGTGTTTACTGAAAAATAAATTTGTGGTTGTGCAACAAACTTAGAAAGAATCAAATCATTTAATTTATCGACTTTCTTATTTGTTGGTGACAAAGTAGCTCTTTCCTGAAACCATTGTATTGATTTTGAATGTTGATGTAGTGGGTACTGAAATACAGACATTTTTAATATTAATTTTACCATTCGTATCTTGAAATTCACCGTTGCTTATTGGTTATATGTGGCATTAAGTAAGATATGAAAAATAAAATGGGCAACTGATCTATGGGTTGAACTCTAGACACTTTACTTAATATTATTAAAGTGCCACATGCTCAAGTGTTTTCAACATGTGGCAGTAATTTCATTGCTGTTTAAATAGTAAAGTTTCAAATTAATATAAGTGACATCATCTTAAATAAATTACACAAATATTCTTCAGTTTTTTAAATTCTACGAAGTGAATATGTCTAGTTATGAGTAGAGACGGTTTAGAATTAGTGCAGGCAACTATGAAAATGAATTTTGAAGGAAAGAGGAGGATAGAAAGTCAGAAAAGAAGGTGGTTAAAATATATAGAATAGAGAATGACCTTAAATATCTGTTGTGAATAAAAGAAAGGCAGGGAACAGAGCACTATATAGGTATACGAATGGTGTCAAATATAGTTTTCAAAGAAGAAGACTGAGGAGTTATCCCTATTTGATCCTCCCTCCCTTCGAAATAAAAAAGGTGCCAATGATTGTGGTCTGGTAATGATTTTAAATGACTTAAAACCATTATACCTCTTAGAGATACAGTGATCAGTCGTTTTATTAGTTAGAGATTAATCTAGAATTAAAACATTTTATACCTATGATCTTTTATATCAAGTCCAACCAAACTACCTAACTATTTCCTAAAATTAAAATTTTTGTGTTTGTATTAACAGATTGAACGGAAAAAAAAAAGTCGGAAAATACGTTTAGAAATGCACATGGAACAGTCATTTGTTGATAATTTGGATGCATATGTTTGGATTTATGATCCTATTCCATTTTATTATTGGGTAATTGGAACATTTATTGTATTTGGTGGAATTGGAATTTGTTTATTCCCGTTATGGCCACCACAAGTGAGGTAAATTAATTTTACGAAATATGGTTATTCAAAAGTATTATAACATTTATAACTTATATCTATTCATTATTGTCTACATACCTTGTTAAATTTATTTATTTTCAGAATGGGTGTGCAGTACTTAAGTATAGCAGCAGCAGGATTTCTAATATTTATTATTGTTTTGGCCATTCTTAGACTAGTTTTATTCAGTTTACTTTGGATATTGACTACAGGCAAATTACATTTTTGGCTATTCCCAAATTTGACAGAAGATGTTGGGTTCTTTGCTTCATTTTGGCCAATTTATACTGTATGTATATACAATTAATTCTATTATTTTAGTAAATAAAGTTATTTATGTAATATATATTGTTTATATTTTAGTATAGTGTATTCTATAAAAAAAGTACTAAAAAAGGAAAGAAAAAAAAAGAGAAATTATCAGATGATGAAGAAGAAGATGATAAAAAACTGGATGATTGTGATGAAGAAAAAAAGTCTTCAGAATCTGAAATTGACGAAAAGGTTCCTGAAACAGAAACATTTGAACATGACAACACTTTATTAGATTCGGAATCTGGGAAATATGAAAATCCAAAGTAGACAATTTTATACATACATTTTATTAAATGATAAATTATTTTAAGTCATAGTCTGGAATTTAAATAATTATTAAGATTTCCCCAATTTTAAAAAATGTCAACTGTTATATATATTTAATATTTATATTACATATTTCTTTCCTAATTGTTATAAAAGTAATTTAAATAAAAAGTTATCAAAAACATTTTTTTCATATTATAATTGTTGTATTGTTTTTAGGTTATTTTGAATGTTATATTTTTATTTTTGGTCTTTTAGAGATCTATTTGATAATTGTATATTTTTATTAATTCAAATTAATAATATTTAAAGATTAACTATTGGAAATAATCTATATAGTTTTACTACTCTATAAAAACTGATTTAAAGTTTAGTTTCCTGTTAAAAAATTGTAATTTATGACGTGATATTGTGGTTGATAGGTATAATAATATTAAATCAATTTAATAAGATAATAGTTATACTGAAATATGTTTGAATAGTGACAAAATATTACAAAGTTAAATTTTTAAGTTGGTGATCATACAATCAATAACATCATAAAAAAAACCTTCTATGCTTTGCACACACTCATATTAAAGTTGTCATACTAGTGTCTAATAACTAATAATACAACACATACAGCTAATAATATTATAAAAATAATTTTTTTATAGAATTTAATAGAAAACCTTACTATCAAATGTATACACTTTAGTTAATATTTTAGTTTTCTAACTGTCTAGTATTTTTTTACAATACATACTTAAGACAATTTTTATAAAAATCTTATTTTTTTTCCAAATTATTATAAAAATTAATTATTTTCAAATTTCTAAATAGGTGTTCTGAAGATTCCTCTTCAACTGATACAGAATCAAGTAGCCAGCAGTCACACAGTGGTAATGATTTTGTCATGGTTGAAAAACAAGATGCCCAAGACACATAATAATAAGTAATTATCTATAAAGTTTGTACTTCATCATGTTAACATTTTAAATTAATTCTTTGTTATGTTTTTTTTTTTTTTATTATGATTTTTCAGATAAAATTAACAAATCCTTTTATTTATGTTTTCCAATAGCTTTTGCTGTGGTATGATTTAAAATTAATAAAATAATTTATTATTGTTTTACTGTTATCCTATTATAACTTATATTCAATAAACTGCATTATTATTATTTTTTTATATTTTTTTTTGTTTTTTTTTTTTGTACAAGTAGTTAATTTTCTACAAAAAAAAAAGAATTCTATACTCAATTACAGCAAATCATTAATATTTTGTAATTTAAAGCTAAAGATTATTAATAATTACAAAGATAAAAATAATTATTTTATTTCTAAATGTAAAAGTATTTTTCTCCCTATTCATTTGATAAATTAAAAATTAAAAATAGTAAAATATCACATATACATTGTATAACTTATAAAATACTTGCTATGTAGTTTTAAAATTGTGTCTGATTTATTCAGAATATAAAACATATAATATACATAACATTAATTCTTACATTCAACTAGTAATACAATTGTATTAATATGAATCTAAATTATTGAGTAAATATTCTAGTGATAGTAAACATGAACATTAACAGCTAGTCAGGGTAGACAGTTGACTACTCTATGATCATTTTTATGTGTATATAAAAATTTCTTATTAATACACAATATGAAATTATATTTTAACTTTTATATTGTTAATTTTTTATTAAGTTTTGATGTAGATAAAATGTACCAATTGTAATCATAATATAATATCTCATTTTAACCTTATGAGAATGGAATGTAGATGTTTAACTTTATTAATGACTGCAAAAACAGCTTTTGTCTTTAATCCATCACATTGTCGTTATTTATGTATGCAGATGCATTTATATGGTATTTCTTATACAGACCTCAAAAATGAGTATACAATTTGAACTCCGTTTGAGGAAATGTTTACCTAAATTCGTAAATTAACATTATTTTTAATGAATTGTGAAATTTAAAAATCTATATATTTTATATTTGTGTTGTTTTTTGTGAACATAAAAGCAATACAAAAGCATTATGAACATTCTTGGTTTAATAGATTGTACATGATGAATTCTCTTTCACCATTAACAAAACTACAAAAGTAATGTACTTCTGAAGATGATTATATTTTATTCTGCAAGCAACATTAACAAATTCCGTCAAAAATCTTCAACATATTTTGAGAAACTAATTTTGAATTTTGAATTCACAAAAAATCAAAGGTACCTACCACTTTTATTTAGTTATCACTAAATTATTTTAAGTACCTATTTAAAAACTATGTAAAGGGACATGCTGTAAAGTGTAAATTATTAAATATATGCAAAACAATAGTATAAACAAATTTACTTATTATTATTATTATAAATACATATTAATTTCAATAACTTTTCGGATAACTTATTTCTTTTATGCAAAGCTTTACTTTACTGATGCTAGTACTATAAGATCCAAATAACTATGGTGCAGTGCTGCTTCAACCAGCACACAACATATTCAATCACTCCAATCCATTTGCCTACATACATAAACAATATCATCTTACTTTTAAAATATTAGATACTAAGAAAACCATACAGCCTAACATTAAAATCAATTTTGTTAACTAGATCACTGTAACTGCTTATCAAAAACTCAATTTTTAAAAAATTTAACTTCAATTACAACATAAATCACTTATAAAAAATGCTTAATAATTAATTTGATATTAAATATACATATTTTAATTAGATTTGAGAGATAACTTTTAAAATTCAAATGGCACCCTATATTTTTGAAATATGATTCGTGCACAGTTAAATTTTTGATGGGTCATTTACATTAATGTATTATTAATAATATTGAAGGAGCTATCAACATCTGAATATTAGTGTTAATTTATATCGATATAAAATATCAACAGCGAATAATACTGAAACTGTTTCTGTTATTTCTATTCATTATTCAAAAAGGAAAATATAAGCCGCAGATACTTGAAACATACCTACACCAGTTATTTAAATTAGTATTTAGTATTTACTATACATGATTTAATTTTGATATAATATGAGGTCATCAAATCATAAACCACCTTTTCCAACACCTAGTGAACAATGTATCCTAGGATCCTAGCTGGCAAATTTTTTCGTTCAGAATACAATAATACCTATAACATGGTTAAAAAATAAATAAAAACGACTCACCTCTGACCTCGTACGGCGGTCGAACGAAAAATAGTCAGTAGTCAGTAGTCACCTGAGGGTTAGACTTAGAACGCCTATTAGTTACCTTTACCTAAGTTATTACTATTTGTACTTTGTAGTATTTACTACCGTGAACCGTCTACCTATGTAGTATGTGATATTTAACTTGTTGAAGTGCTTTTAATAACTATAAAATCATTGTCATTGCGCTATCTTGTGGTTAGTTCGCAATATAAACGTTTTTGAAACGCAACCGAATTTACGAGGCATTCTTATCATTAGTCGGAATTTCGGAAAAATTTTAAATAGTCACATAGGTACCTAGCTCTATATACTAATTATTAATACTATATAGTACTTAGTACTTAGTAGTTTAGTCTATAGTCACTAGTCAGTACTCAGTAGTAGAGATTAATCAATCCCTAAGTCAGTAAGTCACCCAACTTTTGACTTGTATTATACCTAGTCCTATGTAGACATGTAACCCTAAACTGTGTGTAATAGTATTATTGACCTTTATAGTTTATACTTAAAATTTTATAGTGGCTATGTTATTTTGTTGATACTTTTCCTGAAAAAATGTTCTTTATTCAGTGGTATTGGACCTGTTGTCTTGAAAAGTGTAAATATTTCTTTCCATAATAATTGTTCTATAAAACAAGTAAGTACTCAATGAAAATTTAAAATACAACTGTATAATTATTATAGTTTCTATAAATATCTGATCTTATATTTTTAATTTTCATTCCCTTTGAAAACTTCTTGTTATAGATGATTTCTAAAACTGTTAACTGCTTCATTACTTATGTGTCAAATTGACTATACAACTTCGGCAAGTATAATATTTTTACTATAGGTACCTACTTAGTTATTTAGCTTAGCTTATTTATAATTGTTTTATCATAAGCGATAGGTATCTTTTAACACTAGTTCTTCAAAACCACTTAATATATTATTATAAGCATTTAAATTTTTTCACAGAAATGGAAATAAATCATGATAAACTTAATTGTATTGATAAAACTTCCAAAATGAAGTGTTTGTCACCACATTCAAAGAAGAAGGTGAATGTGCGCAAAACAACTTATTGTAGACGGCCCGGATTAGTTTACAAGAATCTTATAAAAAATCAAAATACAATACAAACAAGTCAATACTTTGAATCAACGTATGATGGTCAATGGATTCCACCTAGATCTCCATATGCTCTTATACAGGAAGACTTATTTCATAATCCATGGCAACTTTTGATTGCTACTATATTTTTAACAAAAGTAACTGGTAAATAATAAATCATTTAATTGAAAAAAAATACATAATAATATAGTATGTGACAGTGGCGGTTATAAGGGGTGGGCGATAGGTGGTTCGCCCCCCTTGGGCTCTTTGATCATATTTTACATTAGTACTTATATATATATATATTATATACTATTTATAATAATGCTCTGGGGGAGTTCCCCATTTTCGCCCTCCCCTTGAACATCATGTATAACCGCCATCGGTATGTGATAATATGTATTATTACATTAGACTTAGAAATTTATCTTAATAGGATTAAATTCATAAGTTTTGAATTAAGACTCATTAATTATTATATAGATTTATTATTCTTGACTCTTTTTTTTATTTAAAATCCATTTAAAATTTTACCAAAATTCATCATGGTCAACTAAATTCCCCAGTTAGGTTCTATTTAATTTTTCTTTTTATCTTGTTACTTTAATTCCAAATGAATTAATAATGTATATTATATTAATCTGCCACATTAGTGCTAGGTATTTATTTACTTATTAATTAATAAATTCATTTTGATCAGTGGCATATCCAGGATTCATTTAACGGAAGTATTTTAACATTTAATAGAGTCGGCGTCACTGCATCTCTGATAATTTACATATTATTCTTAATGTTCTTGTTCATTAAAATTATGCCTTTTCAAAACTGAATTAAATTAATATAAACCTTGTACTTATGTTTAAAATTTTCAGCAAAACTCGCGATTCCAAAAATTCACGAATTTTTACTGAAATGGCCCACACCAGAAGATGTGACTAATGCAGATCCCCAAGATTTACTTTTTTCAGTAAAAAATTTAGGACTAGAAAATACTCGTGTTAAAACTATAAAACAATTTACAGGTTAATATTATTATAAATAAAAATATCTAGTATATCTATCTAGTATCATCAAACATGAATATTTTATTTACAGCGGATTTCTTATCAAAAAAATGGAAGTACCCTATAGAATTGTACGGAATTGGCAAGTACGGTAATGATTCATATAGACTTTTTTGTGTAAATGAATGGAGAATAGTACAGCCCGATGATATACTTTTATCAAAATACAAAGACTGGCTAACGTTGAATGAGAAACAACTTGGAATTTAAGATTCTTATTATTTTACAATTTAATTTTGCTACTCTTACAGTGTATATTGAAATATAAATGTTTTGTTTGTGTATTTATAATAGTCATTGAATAATTTTATGTAGTTATCATATTTTATACATTTTTAATGATATACAATAAAACCTCAGTCCTCATTAATCCGGACTCTAGGTTGTTTGAATTAATGAAAATCCAGATTAAACAAAATAACCAAAATCGTAAATTATAAATTTAAGAAAATTGTACTATACCTACTAATTTTAGTCTAATACATATATCTAACAATATTGAACCTAAAAAATACTAAATAGTACATAATTAAATTTTAATTATTAAATATACATAGGTACAATTAGTATTAAGGTTTACCTTTTAACACTTTTCTAACATAAACTAGTATAATTTATGTATTGTAAACGGCTGACCTGATGAAGTAAAGTCCGAATTAATGAGGTTTTACTGTAGTTATTGAAAGTTCGATCTCACTATAATTTTGTACTGTGTTAATCTTTAATCTGTATAATAACATTTATGTGGTCAATATTTTTTACATAATATATAGCTTTACAAAACATATTGTTGCTCATTGCATCAAAAAAAAAAATTATTTGTTGTGAGTTGTTCACTATGTTATAAAAAATAAAAATATTATATTTGTGTTATTTATATGCCACAATCTTATTAAATTTGAAAAGTAATCTTTTTACTTTTTTGATTTATGTTACAAAATGTTTTTAGTTTTTGATATTAAAGCTTGGAAATGTAATATCTAATAGGTTTAGTATTTAATTAAAGTATAAACAGTATAGGTAATTTTCAATAATAAACTAATTATACGATAAGTATAAACTAAATTAGTTTATAGTTAGGTGATTATTTTTTTTTAATTAAAAATTGGCTAAATATGAATTTTCATGCAAGAAAAAACGTTAAATAGGTGTGTTATTTTTAAAAAAATATGCGAAAAAAAACAACAATAATGAACTTGCTTGAAAACAGATTTAAGTATAGCTCACCTAGCTCTAAATAGAAGGCATAGACAAAAATTTGCAAGTCCTATAACTTCTCATCCCTAACAGTTAAAGTTTATTATACATGATAATGTATGTCATTAGACGTTTACACTGCTTATAGGGATTTAAAAGTTGATAGTTTTTTTTTTATCGTTTAAGTGAAAATCTTCAATCTATACTACCTAGTACTTCATTTTTATGAAACAAACAGGTTTGATAAACGGTGAATAATATAAATTGTTAAATTACTCAATATGTGTGTAGTGTGTTAATTATTGAGAGATGCTAAATCAGAAGGTCCCTGCCTAAACAAATTTTCTTTTTGGTTTTTGTCGAGGGTTATCGGATAATGTGTTCAATGATGTTTAGTTACGGTGTATCACTAGTATATTACGCCGTGTGACTGGAGTTAACTGTAAAATCTTAGTATTTAAGTAGATAAATACTGAATAGTACCTACTACCTATATAAAAAGGTACGTAATAATAATAGGTACGTTATAGAGATTTTATTCAAAGTTTGAACAATAAGGTCTTTCTAAAAGTTATTTTTAATTGTGTTATATCTAAATTAATAATTTGTTATTAATATTAATTTTAGACTGAAATAGGGTTCTTAGTGAATGGAGGTGGTCGTTCAAATAGTTACGTTTATCTTTGAGATATTCTAAGTTAGTTGTTTGTCTAACTTAAAGTCCAAAATATTTTACTTCTGAACCAAATGGAATTAATAAGTACCTACTGTTCAATTAACTTAAGGGCATGTTTCTTTTCTTAAGGTAAATATCGTTTAGGAGAACTTTCAGAAATTTGGATTCATTAATTTCCATTTTCTAGCACTTTATCCATAGGTGAATAATGTTAAAGGGTTTTTGTAGAATCATATACTTAGTAGTAGATACCTACTAGAAACTGTACAGCTGGATTTTCATTGGAAGACATGATTGTCATTTCGTCAGCGTACCTATGAATAGTCAATAGGTACCCAGAGTTCGATAAATAAAAGGATATTTTATGAAAATCACGAATGAATGATTAAAAAGAAGATCAATGTCGCTGCCGTCGAGCATTTTAACTAGAATATTGAAGTAATGTAAATAACTAGAGTTATGCCAGTTATGGTGTTGGTAAAACGAAGGTGCAATTGTTCAAATACGATTTAATCATCAGAAAGTAAGGCGAGCAGTCAGAATTTTTTTTTATTTAAACAGTAGACCATCAAATTACACACCATTAAACGCTTGAGATAAGTCCAAAAATACGGCTGTGCAATAACTTTTCTTCTCTAATGACGAAGATAGAGTGCCAAAAACTCGGTGTAGTTGATCAATGGTCGAATGATTAGGTCTGATACTGAATAGTGAATTGAGTGTTGGGATATTTTTTTCTTTAGTAGCGAGGGGAAAAGCCTTTTTAGTACCTACCTACCTACGTTAAAAATTAAGAGCAATTTTTAATAGGTAGGTAGGCGTTGTTCAGTTCACTCCAACGGCTCCGATGGTATACATCAAAAACGACAAAAACCATTTAAAATTGTTCATTAGTCGGTTTGTCGAAAAGGTCTCGTCATTACCTAATTGTTTTATTTTATACATTTTTTTTAAAAAAAAGTCCCACAAATTTTACATCAAACCTTTTTTAAAAACATTAATGACGTTTCTAAAGGTTAATGTTTAATTATTACAGATAAATGTAATATTCATACGACATTTTTGAGATTTAAATTTTTTTATAAAATGTAAGTACCTACCACTATCTATGTACATTTTACACTATGTTGTACACTGTACGTTTCAACACTCATATAAAGTCATAAATACAATTAATCATCCTGTAGGTACAACCTAGAAAATGAGTAGGTTGGTATATCGTAGATTATTATCGTTGTATTATTAGAATATTAATACCTATATTTTTTGTACTTATTTGACATTATTTTAATGGATAAAAATACCTGTATGGTAATATCAAAAAATCGGTATTTACTGGGCTATAGCCAAAACTATTATTGATTTATATCGTATAAATATTGATAAAATTGGGAAAAAAAATATTATTTTGAAACAAATAAAATCCTCGTAATTGAAAGTATACGCTCTCATATAGCCGAAAGGAAATACCTACTATTTCTACGTTGGATTTACGTTATTATTAATAACTTATTAATATTACCAGTGTCAGATTTTTATTACCAGTTTTATTAGCATATGAAAAAAATTATCGTTTTTTTTTTCTTGAAACAATTTCAACATAAGTATGTTGAATAATAAGTGGTTATATACTTGTATGATTTAAATATCTAAACTGCTGATATACAGCTTCAGGTATGACGTTGAAACGTTCAGTATTGGTACATCGTTGTTACCAGTAAGTTTGAAACCAACGTTTTGATGATGAACAGGACGTTTAATTATTATTAATTTATCGACGGATGTTTTGTACGTTAAATAATGAATAACTTTTTTAACTATTCAGGAAATACGAAAAAAATTTTAAAAATATAGGTAAACATTTTTAACTGTAAATCAGCTGCAGCATGTGGACCCGAAGGACGTTTCTCTTTAAATACAATGTAAGAAGTAATATGTATTATAATTGGTATAAAATAAAAAATAATTATGTTATTTAGCGTTTTTTAATAAGTGGTTGCACAGTACATGTATCAAACCCGAGCTATAAAGTAAAAATATTGCTTAATATTTAAACATTTTAAACTAATTATTTTAATGAATTCAAATAGATATTTTTTTTTATTATTATTGTCTATTGAATTATATGCATGGTTTATACCTACTTAAAATTGTACTTTAAGAATAAGTTATTACATAAATACATCTCTAAATTTCTTTACATGTTGAGTAAAGTAATGAATGTATTAATTTCATAACGGTGTGTTTTTAAAAAAAAAATTTTGTTTCTATCGTTATTTTTTGGACTGTAAAAATGCTCTGATTTTGATGTGGTTTTTGGTTACAAATTGGACATATTATAGTTGATACTTTCAGAGGTAAGTGAAAAGTTGTCAGTACTTATTAGAGCAACAGAAGAAAATAAAAAAATCAGTATTCGATAAAATCGATTATGTTTTTTAGCATAACTTAAAAACGAACAGAAGAGACTTAAACTTTTTAATAAATATTTTGACCCCTTCCTAGGTATTAAAAGGCAAGGGAAAATTTTGATTTTTTTTTTTTCAATTGTTATCGACAAAAATGTTGTTGTTTTGTTTATTTGCTATACAACTTTTTATAAAATTTTGAAGTTCAAGTACGTTTAACTAACTGCAGCAACACTCATACATCCGAATAAATATTTGTATTACCTATAATGTAAATTGAATCTGTTTATTCCTCCAGTTAATACTATGGACGAGTAGTTTTTAATTTTATCAGCATATTAAATTTATGGAATCGCAATAATTGTCCATTCAAAAACGTCAAAATCATCGTTTTTGTTTGTCAGATGACGACTGGGTACCGGAACTGCAATCGGATTGTCGCGATGGCTTCGGCAGCGATAGTGACGTTTGCGTGCGCCTTGCAAATCGTGATAGCCGACAATGGTATCCCTGACGACTTGGCCGGAGACTACTGCTCAAAAGTGGGATGCTGCACTGAAAGGCGTGACGAGGGTTGCTCTGCGCCGATATTGGGAACTTTGTGTTATTGCGACGATTTCTGCTACGTTAACCGCACCGGGTCGGAGGACTGTTGTCCCGATTTCATGTCGTTCTGCAAACACGTCGAAGCACCCCCGCCCGAGCCGATAATCCTCCAACGTGAGTACTTTTCGCCTTAATATTGTCGATGGTTATTCAGACACAATAGCGTATGACGTACGCATAATTTTAGTTTGGTTAGGATTTTTACTTAAGATAAATCACAGACCCGCATGGGGAACTTCACTTTCTTACCACAGCTGATAAATAGCACAAATTTATTTATTTATTTTTAACTTCATTATAATATCTTATACTTGATCTGAAAAAAATATAACATTTTAAAACTTAAAAGTAATAATTAGGTATGACATACCTAACCAACATACAATAAATCCGATTGGCAATTACCTAGTAAAACAATTAACGTGTCATGTGCAATTAAGCAGTAGGTAAACAAAATAATAATATACTTGTTTATAATTTAAATAAAATCAATTTTATGCTTTTATTTACATTTTTTTGTGCTATTGACTACAAAAAATTATAATTGTTATCTCAAATTTAATAAGCATGATTATAATTGATAAAATAATAATGAAAGACGTTTAGCAATGTTTTTTGATAAAACAAAAAAATAAACAAATGATTCTCGATTTTAATGAAATGAAAATATTTATTTTGTAATTATCATAAATGATTAAAAATTGATACGTATACTATACTGTCTACAGTGTATTTATCATTTAGATTCCTTATGGGAAAATAAATTTGGAAAGAGGCGATAAACTTTAATAGTTACCCCTGGTGTACGCCATCGTATATTACATTGACCCATAATATTTGTTTAGTGTAAACAGCTACTAGTTTTCTATCAATGAGATACAACTACCTATAAATGATAATCTACATTTATACATATTATTACGATAAAAATGATGCACCTTTTACTGTAATTGTATAATATTTATTCTTCCTTAATATTATGCCCTGCTGCATTTGAATGACCTTGAATATTGTTGATTAAAAACAAACATAGGCGCAAATCGTCAACCATAGCTATTTTTTTAAATTTTAATAATATATTAATATGACGTGTTGTAATTATTTAATATGATTGAATAAGTCCAATAAGAATATTGTTTAAATATTTAATAATAGGTAGGTATCTCTATATAGATAAATATATAACAAAATGGATACCTACCTATGCTAATTAAAAGTCGCTGTTGTTTATTATTATTAATAATAATTAATAATTATATTCACTTACATAACTCATAAGTGATGTATCACTGATCAATGTACATATGGTGATTATCTGCTAGTTAATAAAATTGTCGTTAAGTACATGTGATTTTGATCATTTTCTATGCTCTAACCAAAAACAAAACAAAATTGAGTTTGCATTTATAATTTGTTAACATGTCAAAATTCAAAATTTATTGTAAAGTACCTATATGCGACATGTGTATATAAGTAGAATTATAACATTATTTTAAACAACATTCATTAAGAGGTACTATTAAAATTACACAAAAATACAGATATACGACAAGGATGTCCTCTCTTAACTGTTCTAGAAAATTCCACTTGAAGTCTAAAACTAAATTGACCAAGACACCTTAACCAATACCTAATGAATAATTATTAATTCGAAATTTATGATAGTAATAGTCAAATAAATATTTTAACTAAAATATTACCTATTACTTATTTTACTAATGTACTGTATTTTTTTCAGCAAAATGTAGTTATGGTGAAGTGGTGAATGTCAATTGCAATGCATGGTGAGTTTGTTTTTACAAATATTACCTACTTGCTATCTTAACCAACAGGGTCTAATTCATAAATGTTTTGAAAATAAAATACGTTTTTGGATAAAATACGTTTATAGGTACATATGTTTCAAAGAATTCCTATAATATTATCAAGTTTTAATTTTTTATACTCACCGTAGTCGATGTGAAAAAAGTAATGGAAACACGACGCTGATATGTAACCACAATGAATGTCTTATTGATCCGTCACTCTTGGATATGATAAAAATCCAAAGTCGTCAATTTGGATGGTCGGCCAGAAATTACAGTGCATTTTGGGGCAGAACATATGACGAGGGACTTAAATGGCGGCTAGGTACACTGCAATCGCCAGAAAAGGTATTAATAAGTGGAACATCAATATTAATACATAGAAAACCTTGCCTATTATGTTTATGATTACACATTTAAATTAACAACAATTTTGTTAACTATTATTATTTAATAAAGATTAATAAATAAGTATAATTTAATACTAACTGTATAAACTATGGTCAGGATTTGATTGTATATATTTTGTTTTATAAGTTCATAACTATAATATTTTTAAATGCAAAATAATGATATTGTGATGTCTGATAGGGATATAGTTGCTGTAGGTATTATTTTTTAACTAAAAATATTGTATATCTAAAGGTGGCAGTAGGTATCTACATATAGTATTTGATTAATAAAAATTATTTTGTATAGGTAATATTTTAATGTTTTAAAACATTTCACGAATAATTACATGGCGATCATCAAATATTTTTAAAACGTTTCTATACATTTTTTGAAACAATATAATATGGTATACCTATACCTTAACTCTTAGATTATGTTTTCGTAAATTAAAATATGCGTATAGGTACAAACAATGCATAGTTTTTTTTTATTATTTTTAAACGTGTTTTTATTCAGATTTTACAAATTGTACCTTTGAAAGCTGCGTTCCATAGAGATAATCTAAAGTCGTCTTACGATCTACGCAAAGTTTGGGGTGAAAGCATTACCGATCCTATAGATCAGGGTTGGTGTGGTGCGTCCTGGGCCATAAGCACTGTTCAAGTAATCACCGACCGTTTTGTTATAATGACCAGAGGATTGATGAGTGACGCGCTGTCACCGAAACACCTGATGTCCTGTAACAATCTCGAGCTACAGCGTGGATGCCAAGGCGGCCATTTGACCAGTGCTTGGAACTGGATTAGGAAATTCGGGTAAGTAGAAAGTTATTTAACAGTTAGAAAACGCATGCGTTACGTTATTTGAACGTAATTTCAATTAATTCATTATAAATATGTTTGGTAGACTCGTCACAGAAGAATGTTACCCGTGGCGGCCGTGGGATGGTCGGATGGCTAGCTGTGATGTGACCAATAAGAGGAGCAACAATGACTTAAACGTGTCATGTCCTCGTTCGGCCAAAACATCACAACTCAGACGAGTTGGTCTAATGTACAGAGTGGACACAGAAGAGGGTATTATGAATGAGATTATGAACTGGGGATCAGTCCAAGGTGTGTACTTATACTGTAATTTATCGCACCATTGTTATAGTGTTGCCACGTCATATTTTGTACCTATTTTAAATTATTTTACCGGAAACTGGCGCACTCAAACGGTTACTGCTCGGACTCGTGGAGTCGTACGTGACTTTTACTACGTATACATTTAACTGTAATATCGTTATTGTTACTTATGTTTAAAGCCATGATGAAAGTGTCCAAAGAATTTTTCATGTACGAATCGGGCGTGTACAAATGTTCAAACGTGACCGAGGGATCGAAAACAGGATACCATTCTGTAAGGATTGTTGGCTGGGGTGAAGAGCAACAGAATGGTAAAAATGTAAAATATTGGGTAGGTATTATACACTATACATTATATTATGATTTATGACATATTGCCACATAATTAACTTCAAATGAATACAACACGACAGTCAAATAACTACAAAATTATATTAATATTTACATAATAAATGAGTGGTGTACGAAAGTAATAATAAATATATTTATGACAGTCATTATATTATAATTCATATTAGTCGACAAATTATATTGTCTTATTGTACTGTTTCATCGGTTTATTTAAAATTATGTAACATGCATACACCTACAATAATACAACAACCGACCAGGGGAGTATTTAAGGGGCACATTCGCCGTATTTTATACTTTTGTAATTTTTATTACTGAAAATATTAGCCCTTCTTACACTTTATGCACTACCAAATGGTTAATATAGTTTGAATTTTTTTGTTTGTGCCCTCCTACCATAAGACATTTTTAAACACGCCTCTGTAACTAACAATATTTTACCACTAAGAATTTTCATTGTTTTTATTGTATAGATCGTTTCAAACTCATGGGGACGTTGGTGGGGTGAAAATGGATATTTCCGGATACTGAAAGGAACCAATGAGTGTCATATTGAAGACTTCGTTGTAGCCGCAATGGCGGACATCGGGGATTTCTGTAACTTAGCGGACCGATCGTACAAAGAAAACGCTTCATACAGATTAAACGGCACCAAAATTGATATTGCTTAAATAAATCGATTAATTCATTCAATGGACAAATAATAACGGAAAAAAATTATTCATAAATTATAATTTGTTTACAACCAATTTGGTACTAAAGTCTAAACTCGTAGTGTGTGTGCTTTCATATAAAATAATAAGTAAATCAGGTTAAAATATTTAAAATAAATCTATGGAGTGTGTCAATATTCATACTAATTAGGTATAATATTTATAGGTACCTTGTACTGTTTATGGATTCTATTTTTTTTTTGTTTTACAATTTTTCCATATTTTATATTGTGATGTACGTAATATGAATTACCTATGTATTGTAGCTTTTTGGATACTAGACATGGCGATATAATATACATAGTAGTATACAATTAAAAGAACAGAGCTTTTTTAAACATTTTCAAATTCTAACCTATTAAAAAAATTATATACTCGTATAAAAATGATCAAATTATTTTATGGCATGTCCGTATTAAAAGCATTGAAGTAAAAATAAAAGAAGTTAATTTATTTAAAAATGTTCATAGTGCTTCTCCCGCTATTCTCTCTATTATTATTTTTATATAACACATTGTGCATGACAAAACATATGCCATAAGATTTTAAATTTTTGTCTAAATTGGTACGGTTTCACTGGAGCTCAAACAACGAAAGAGCACGGCGCGTATAAGCGTTGAGCGCCGACCATCATATACAGACCGTTAATTGACATTAGACACGGGTACATGGCGTTTTATAATTATTTTTATCTCCTTTAAATTTAATGTACATGTTGGTAATCGGCAATATAAACGTCAATTAATAATAATAATAAAAATACTTAATTATTGTATTTGGATTCTTAGTGATGCGATGAAAGCATTGATTTGATAACGAAGTTGTCAATATCCGTTAATGTTCTTGGAGCACACTGCTATGGTGATATAGAACGGTAAATGGAAAATTTATAATATTATACCTAATTAATGATTCCGGTACTTAATTATCCAGTATTGAATGATATACAGATGAATTTTATTAAATAAGTTATCTAGTTAAAACTTCTGGATCTTTATCGTATAAATTAGGTACCTTTATACTACAGTTAAACAAGACAATTTGTGATTGATTTCCGATTTCCATAAAACATATACCTATGCCAAATATAATATGTATATAGCTATATATAAAATATATTTAAATTTATTAATTATTAAATATAAATATAAATAAATTGAATTATGTTAATATGTTATTCTTGAATTACTTTTCATTTTAATTAATTTATTATATATTATATTATGTGTCTTAAATATCTATATATATGTTATATATATAAAAAAAAAATAAATAAATAACTATACAAAATCGTAATAATCGTATATAAAGATTCAAAAGTTTTACTCTGATTATTCGAAAATTTTTAAAACATTATATTCTCTTTCTATAACATCTAAATTATTTCCGGATGGGTATCAGAAGTATTGCTAAATCATTATTTAAATCGTTCGTTCTACGCGAAGTGCTAATAATTCATCAATTATCTAACTCTGACGTTATATATATAATTCTTTTAATAATATATAAATTACATTTTATTTTTCTAATATATATTACTTACAAAAAATTGTTCACAAAAATGTAAGTTGTATATTTATATAAATATATAGGTATAGTAATTACCTATAAAAATCAATAAAATAAAGTTTATACAACAATAGGAACTTAAGTAGGTAATAACCTAATTTTTGTAAAACTTAATAGTATAATACTTTTGGATTACTTGTTTATCATAGGTAGGTATTTAATTTCCTAGTAGGAATTAACATATTAAGTTGTGTATGTAATTTATGTAGGAACTTTAATTTACTCATAATCCGCTAGTGACTAGTGTATTGTTTCTGAACCTTTTTAGAATCGCGACCCCCTATAATAAAATATGGTCAATTACTTCGAGGCCCCCCTCCTATTAATATTAAATACAAATTTAAACAATAAAAATATCATATCATTAACCGATTAAACAAACGAAATATTCCATTTCGAATATCAATTTATAAATACTATATGTGCAGCAATTTAAACTTGCAGTGAAACCTAGTTAATGTTATCGCGACCTCCCCTGGGATCACGACCCTCAGGTTGAAAAACGCTGCGTTTATTGAAGTATTACAGTATAGTACCTCCATAGTATGGAAGGTATCTAGACATCTTTGTGTATGTGGGACGTGGGTAGGAGGGGAGACAAATAAGTTAAATAAAAGTGCAGAAGCGATTCACTGTCGTCGATTAATTAAAAGCAGCTAAATAGAGTGAGTAAGGGTTGATGGTTGCGGCGTAGTGATGGACTATGTATTAATATTGTAATACAAATCGCACACTTACAGTAAAAGTAATGTTTATATTATATTTACCGACATATCATGTGTTTTAGTAATTATATATAATTGGTTATTGATATTGATACAAACACTATACCGATCATTTTCTAAATTATTAGGTATTCTAAGTCTTATCCGTCTTCTATACTAAAAAGAAATCTTAATTTTTTGAAAAAAATTTTATAGCTTGCAGGTACACCATAAAATAATCGCCCCGTTGTATAATGCATATTATTATATTGTATTATTGTAATAAGAATAAAATTAAGAGGTGCATAATACTATGATGGTATCGGTAGAATTGCGCCGTCTTCTATTGCTGCAGGTTATGCATGTGTACAACGGAAAGGTAAAACCGCGATGCAACTATTTTCGAGTGGAAAAAACAAACGGCTACGGGATGTTTTAAAATTTAAATTATTGGAACCGAAGTTGTTGGTATGTGCTAAAGCTTATTGCCTATACAGTATAATGATATATTATTATAATATGATAATATAATGATTGCGGGCGAGAGTAAAAACACAATGTGATCGTATTTGTAGGTACCTACATATTACATAATGTTAATAATAATATGCAGTGCGCCAGTGCGTATACAGTGGAAATAATAATAAAAAAACGTGAAAAATATTGCGAATAATTTGTAACTATAATATATGTATTACTGTGGATATCGCGTATAATACATAGTATTGTAATTCGAACTTGCAATATCGTTATTTTTAATCGCGACCAGAGCGCCGTGGGCATCCGTCGCCTCGACGTTTATTTATTATGAATTATAATATAATATTATATTGTATAATTTATTTATACGGTAGTATCACTATAAGGTATTATACGAGTAAAATATGTCGACGCGCATAATTTTTTCTCCAAGCACAATAAAATAATATATTACAACGATAAATAATAATACTGTATTATTCGTGGGTACTGTTGTTTTATTTTCTGTGATTTATCATAAAATCTGGGTATAGCTAAGTATCTATATGACGTCTAACTCTCTCTGAGCGTGCAAACATTTTGATCACCGTGATCAAAAATATGTAATGTAATACCAGTCTTTGAATGTCCTGTGACGATTCAAACTTCTGTTTTTCAAAAGATAACCCCCATTTTTATTTTCAACCATTCCACAGGTACCTACAATCTACATATTATTAATATATATATATATATATTTTTAATTAATTTATAATGTTAATACGCAATAAATTAAAATTAAAAAATTATAAAATTGATTTAGTGTTGAAACTAAACCAGTATTTACTATACTCGAATTATTTTTACGAAATTTAATATGCTGATGATAGATTTATATTGATTACTATAATTTTAAAATCATCATTTCCCCATATTTTCCAAATCTATTAGCATAACCTATGTAAGTATACATAATATTTAAAAACTATTGGAAATTATTAACTCGAATTTTGTATTAAATATTGATACAACGTGTAAAAAAATATATTTTCTGAATAATTTTAAGTAAAAAAGTGGAATTTACATTTTAAAAGAAACAGAAGTATGTTTACCCAGTAAATATAAATACCTACATACATACATACATACATAAATGAATCATTTAATAATATTTACCAATATATAATATATACTGATAATTGTGTACTTATATACATTTGCAAATTTATATGTTTACTCTTTACTTATATTTAGTAATGTAGTTATAAACTATGTAAAAACATAAATTATAAAAAAAATGACGAATCTAACCTTCAAAGATGGCAGCACATAACTATAACAGACACATAATACCCTAAAAATTTGTTTATAACTTGTATATATTTGTTATAGATATTATTCGCAAGAATATTCTCTTATTTTGTCAAGCTCAACGTATTTTACTTGGGTAGAAATTCCCCAACACAAAGATATTGTATTATTTGTATTGTTGCCTATACACTATTTATTACCGTGCAGGTATTTTAAATTTTATGGCGTTTGAGAGGAAACTTTAGGATTTATTTAATGAAATAATGTCATAATGTATAATAATACAAAGCCAATAACCTACAACAATTACTTTTAATTGAGAAATCTTCAAATAATTTCTCATATGTTAAGATTTTAGAAGATGAATATTAAATCTATCTGTTCATTTTAAACGGTGTATGGTTAAATCTCAAAATGAAAATATATTTTTTGAAATGACTTCTCACTTGCCAATAAATGGGCTGATAACAGTGACAGTGATTATTGAACATTTTTTTTAAAAATATAGCATTAAACTTAGTCCATCTATAATAATTAATAGCGAGAGACAGAGAAAGAGAGATAGAAAAGTTCAACAAAGATAAAAACAATTTCAGAAAAATATAGCATGTGAATATGTTATGAATATCTTATTCACATGTATTTACCAGAGGCCACTACCAAACCGGCGTGAGTATTTTGGTCGAGGATATGTAAAGACAATGAAAAAAATTAATAGATAATATCAATATTATTGGTACTCATATTTATACGTTATCATACAAAAACTAAACAAACTGTAAATTAAAAACTAACTTAGTTTTAGCTAACTACGGTAACAAATATGCGGCCGTCGATGACGTCGATAACGCGATATCGATAATTTATTGAGTAAATAAGGATTACTTCAAAATAAAATCAAACAAATATAATATATTAGTATAATATTTTTGTATAATATATAATAATATTATTATGAACGACGAGACATGTCTCACAGAGCAACGATAACTATTACCACCCGCGCGCTCACTATTTGCTTTGCAAACTGCACCTGGCAGAATGAGATGGATTCGACATTGTCTCATGTATATTTGTGTATGGATGTTTACTGGATTGATTGGCTGGTGCGCGTGGCCGGGAATATATTTTATATTCTAACAATCAAGTTTATAAAAGAAATATTTTATTTATATATAATAAAACTAAATTATATGTCCGTGTTCAAGTGGGTAGACATTACCTCATTGTCTCCTATGACCCTTCGCTTCTGGTATTGACTATCTTTTCTAATAATGTTGTCACTTGCAGGCAACCTATACCGAGGTATGGCCCACGCGCAGTTCATGTACCTATGACATAAACATAAATATTTCTCGATTTGATGATTTAGTAGACAAACATATTGAGATTGTCTAACTACTTTATTGTACTGAGTATATTGTGTTAAGTAAGAGGAGTATATTTTTAATAAAATTATTATTTATTATTAAAAAAATATAAATGTCTCAAGCTTATGACGTTTGTCACTTTGTGGTCGAGTGTATTGTTTTTTACTCTTGGAACTAAATATTATATCGTTTGTTAACTTTGAGTAAATTGTCTGAACTTAACTGACTGATATTATATTTTTTCATTAGTTCTCTACTTTTGAATCGGTACGCAAAGTACCGTTCCACTTATTGAATTTAACCAACATACCTATTCCATTATTATTAATTTTGTTTAAAACACAACTATACAATTTTTTTTTAATGATTTTGGAGGAATTGTGTAATATTAAGTTGTGTCAATAGTATCTATATATAACAGGTAATTTATAATTAATTAATAAAAAAAAATATATATTTTATTTTTGTATTATTGAACTTGCATATGCTATAACAAATTGTATAACACTTTACCCCGTTACAAACTAAGGTATAAAGAATTAAATATACTCTATTTATAGTTAAGTTTCATTTATTTATTCAACTCGTCAGTAGTATCTCAAATTTAGTAATAATATTAATATTACGGCAGTAGTATTAAACTTTGAACACAGAAATTATTTATACCTATTCAAATACATATTATGTAAATAGTAAAGTTTGCTAATGTTTTATAAAAAAGCGTGCGTAATATTAAAGTAATTAATAGCCTGAAATAAATATTGAAAATAAGAATTTACAATTAAGAATATATAAATGTAGATTATATAAGTACTTGATTTTTTTTATATTTTTTTAGTTTTATTTTCTTTTTAAATTTATACCTAGTGATTATTAAATTGATGTATACGAATGTTGATTAGCTAATAATACGTGTTATATTCATTACCCAGTATTAATCATTATAATATCATATTATGTACGAGTACATTATACATGACACTTAACGAGAAAAATATTTCAAATTTGTATAACTTTTAATTTCGTTTGGCCTGACAAAGACATGCATGCACGTAAACGTTTACAAGCGCATCTATTCACGTATAGTCATTGATTTATTAAATTCGTGAGTTTTCACATTTCATCGTGTTTAACAATATTTGTTCAGGTTGTCTATATGCAATATGCTCATATTTTAAGATAGGTACTTATCTATATGTGGTATAAAATAGTGTTGATCAAAAGTGAATTATTTCAATTTAAATATATAACTGTAGTAATAAAAATAAACCAATCTGAACCATTATCTTTTTGAATTTAAATTATAAATAAAATATTGATAACACAAGTATTTGATTACCTATACCTATGTATATTTTATGTAAAGAGATAATAATAAAGTTTAGACACAATATAGGTATTGTTTGAAGAAAAATAATAATTTTATGAAATAATTTTTTACTGCCACAATAGAATAAAAGTAATTAAATATAAATTTAAGTTTTAAGTATAAACGTCTATAGTACAGAATAAATAATTTATTAATTATTTTAAAATGGCTATAATTGTTATACTTATATACCTGCAGACTAAATTACAAGGCAAATAATATAATTATAAGAACATCGATTACCTAGTGCAATGCATAATATAGATATTGTATAATATGTAAAGTGGCAAATTTATTCAAGACTTTTTATAAGTATTATGGAGAATTTTTATAAAATTATGAAACTTGTAAACGAATAACTTTAGAGGATTTTGGATTTTAAAACCATCGAAAAGTCATACATAGTTGAAATAAAAATCTAATCATGAGCTAAAAAAATATTATGAAAATTATCAATAAGGCTAAACAATAATAACGTCTTACTGTATAGTTTTGTTTTTTTTTTTTTTTTAGTATTACAAATTACCATTTTTATATTACAAACATAAATTATTAAACGTGTTAATTGAGTGCATACAAACGGCACATACGATAATAGTTATTATATGGTGTACTGCAGAATAATAATTATCTATAATTATATATGACATTGTCGATTTTGTGTAACAACATATTTTGTTTCCGTATTACGAAACCTGTGCGGTCACCATAGACATAATATTATATTATACAACGAGCATTCTGAATGAAAACATTTAAAATGTATCGGACAAATTTATTGCAGATTTATAGAAATATGGGTGAATCGGCCCAAAGTTCAAAAATAACCACGTTATACGTATTTCCAATAAATCGTATATAGTAATGCAATTTTGAGTTACCGAGTGGACAAAATATAATATTTATATGAAAATTAGTGACTACGGATCAGAATTCATGATAAAATTTAAATGCGCGTATTATACTATATAGTAGCATCTGTACGAATAAAATATTTTAATGTGTTTTTACGTTTTGTAATATATTTTTGGACTGATTTGTTATTGAGGTTGATGTTGGTGTTTTGTTTACATAATAAATATAATGATTGATTGATCGAATAAATAGATACCAAGAATAACTCTGTAGTGCACATAACCACATGCAATAATTTATCGTGACCTGTAACATCGGAAATGCAGAATGCTATTTTTCGATGTATGAGTGTCGATTAAACTGCAGCATAACTGCACACTCGATACTTTATTTTATAAACAATATAGCTAATAACCTAACATTGCGATATCACGTGTCCACCAAGAGATTTTTAACATTGTATTTTGGCATTAAAATGCATTTTATATAGACATGCATATTATTTATTAATCGGAATTGGTATGCACATGAGTTGTTTCTTTATTATTTGCCACGTAGGAATTTTTTTATCAAAACGTCTCGAGTGTGCTAAATGTCTGGTAGTGTTTAATGTTTATCACATAATAATCATAATTTATTGTAAGATTACAGTAAAAGCTTTTTACCATTAGAGAGAAATAGAGAATATAAGAATAATACTATAATAATGCGTGGTTATACTACAACCGCGAAAGCCGATAGTTGTTTAAGTGGCAAAATTTTAAAGGCAACATTAAAAAATCGTCATAGGTATAAAAAATGTATTATTTCTTATTTTTATTGCCAACAATATTTTAAAATCGTGTAGACCAATTTTTAAATTCAATAATTATTACGCGTATAATGTAATGTTATAAATATTAAATATTATAAATACCATATTATCATAATTTGAAGTTAAAAATGATTAATGATGAGTTTTTTCGAAAACGTATAGCATTGGAGAGGAATTCGAGACAGATGCCAGTTATAAAATTAAACTTGTTTGAGTTGAAAGCTTCTCAAAAAAAAAAAAAAAAATTAATTTTTCTTCATTGACAATATTAAACTATTTGGCATTGATGGTTTCCAAAAGTTATAAATCGTTGTTATACCGTTGTAATGTTTACCAAAGTTACTATAATATATACACTACGTAAATAACTTAATAGAAAATAGTGTAAAATATGCTTTTTTTTTTATATGTGTATACTTGTGGTCTTATATGGACGATTAGCAATCATGGGAGTGGTCGTGGTTTAAAAAATCAATGTATAAAAAAACATTCCACCATGAAATTAACAATAATTATGTTATGATATTAAAGTTGTAAACCCCCAGAGAGTTGGTAAATTGTCTATTATTTTACCTATGATTGCGATACTACTTATTACAAACGCTCAACACTCGTGGTAAAATATTAAAATGTATTATCACGTTAGATTAAATTGTTTTTATTTTCCTCCCGCCTTCTTTCGACTGTTGTAAATTGTAGTATAAATATATAATAATATTTAATACACGCATATATGGCATCAGAACGGGTCGTTCCGCCGTATCGAACCTAATTGTTTTTAATAATAATTTTGTCCTTGAGGTATTTGAACATCGCTCCCAGGTTAACGTGGTTTTCCCTGATTTTACAAAAGCATTTGACCGTATCGATCACGCTATCCTTATGGACTTTTTCTATAAGTCCAGGTTTTATGAAACTAGCATATACTGGCTTAAATCGTACTTGTTCGGTCGAGTACAGTAGATCAAAGCGCTTGGGTTTGTCACTGGGTTATTGGGTGGTCACTATTATATCTCCACTACTTTTTACGTTACTTGTAAATGGAATTAACTGTTCTTAACTCTAAATTCCTCGTGTTCGTAGATGATTTGAAACTTTTCCGTAAAGTCGAATCTGAAGCTGATCGTGTTGCCTTTCAGAATGAGCTGAATTTCCTTAGCTTATGGTTTAGCATTCTTGGCCTCCAATTTAATACTAGTAAATACAATTCTATGTCCTTGTCCAGGTTCCGCGTGATAATCGACCATATATACACTGTTACAGAGTAACATAAGCAATAACGACTTGAGCGTTATTTTCAGTGCTAATTTAAACTTTTGTCCTCACATTGAGGTTATCTGTTTCCGAGCTTACAAGTTGCTTGGCTCTGTTATACGCACATTAAAAGAGTTCAGAGTGTCTAGAGTTTATTAGTGTATGTGTCTGTGCTTTAGGGCTCTTTTGTGGTAGTTGATTCATACCACTCACAGCAAATTCAATAAATACGCTTTTTTTATCCGCAGCTTTTATAGCTTTTATAAATAGTATAGGATTATTAAATATCAAGTTGAAAGATGTCTACATATTATATTTATACGAAACCCTTTGAACAGTAATAAAAGAATATCATTCACGACGCAAAGTGACAAAGGAAACAATCATCTACATAGTATAATATTATGAATGTTCGGTTTTTGGAGTTATTGATAGAAAGAAAAAAAATCCCATATTATTGATATAGTATTCTGTAGTTACATTGTTCAATGAATAGGACATAAATAGTACCTATACTAAGTGCAGTGTTTTATATATTATATGATTCACGATATAGGTAGTTGAATTTATGCCACAAATCATAGGTTATATTATATAGGGTTATTGTGGGGTGAACAGAGAGGGAAACAAATCAAGATTGTGTAATCGTAAACTTGAATTAGGAATTGCATCCGCAGTATACGAAAAATACAAATAGAACATATGAATTTTCATTATATAATATTTTCCAATATAGTCTATTATATATTATTTCTATATAATAGGACAGTAGGTAGTCTTTTAGATAATATCAAAAACTAGATCGACGTACAAGTTGTATCAATATGCCTACTTTTTTACATACACATATTTTATTCGTAGGCCATCGATGTAATTTATCAATTATTTACCAACCTCATAGTATTCAAACACGTATTCCTGTTTATGAAACGGAGCTAGGGTAAAAGTTAAAACAATATCGAGGTGCTGGTTAAAAAAATCTAAATCCCAAGTCTGATGACAATAAATATTTGTAATAAAATTTAGAGCAAAAAATGTTTTGATGTTAGTATTTTATTTTTTAAATCGACAAAATAATTATTATTCTAAAACGTTCTTAAATTATTACGTACCTTTCGGTCTACAATCCGCGTGAGTCATGTACTCGTGCGAGTTTAATTTAATAATACGTATCAGATACCCGAGTGGTACCTAACCCGATATATCTACATTTTAAATACGTACGCCGTACGCGTATGACACTATTTGGTGATAATATTATATTGCAGCGACCTGCAGAAATCCATCATTTGATTTCAGTATTCTCCTCGTCTCTGATCGTGTGACATCATCCACCGTCAATATAAAAGGCCTAAACAATAAATTATCGTTATTATGATGTTCTCTCGTGTGACGCGTTGAGCATAATATTATTGTTACATGATGTTTATACCTATATTTATATATGTATTGCTATTCGCTGATGGGTGCCCAATGTGTAACGATAACAATATACTAATCAATAACATTATAAAGTGATACACTGTCTTATATGATTATTTTCTACTATCGGCTCAGCAGCTGATGGATTACACCTACACTATATTTTGTGTTATCCTAATTCTATCCCCGACCTTTCTTACACACACCTGTATGGTATACGCATATTATTGCAATACACACACACACACACATATATGGTTATTGCATGCTCTAGCCCATTTTATTGTTTAATATATTGTATGAATTTATTTAAATTCTAATTTGTGGATTTTTTCAATCATACCTATAATAGATGGCTGATAGATTATGATCTGTCGGTTGTCACAATAGATATAATCACTGATCAATAAACACGTATATTATATACATTTTATAATATTTTGTACAACCTTTCGGTTATAGATGACAATTTATTCATAATATATTTAAATTATTGATAATTGATTTGAAGTAAGATTTTTAAAGTGATTTTATTGTTGTAGTCCTCTTACCACTAAATTCTAAATTTTTGTTCTCAAATCGTTAGTATAAAATTAAAAATTTGATAAAATTCTAAATATTTGGCACCTTTCTGGACATAAATTTCACACAAATAATAGTGACAACAAGACTTGGCACATTGTGATTAGGTCATGCATGGTTAGCAAAGTCAAATTTTGGCAATACATATATTCAGGTTGTTATCTACGAATCCTAAAATGTGCATACTTGAACTACACTTTAAAAACCTACACTAAATAAACCAACTTATAATAACCACTTGATACTTATCTAAAACACATAGGTACACATGTGAATGTCTGTCGTACTTTGTGAAGTTGCAATTTTTTTGAATTTATTTTAATACAATTATTTAGATAATAGTTAATACAGGATGTTATTTTAAACACGCAAATTATTTTTGTTTAATTTTTAAATTCAAGTATAGAAATCAACATTTGAAATGTAAGAAAAAAAATATTTAATGATGAGTGAATTGTGCATTATATTAGTTTTAAAATAGTTATATTATGAAGGTTTATTTATTTTTAAGATTAAAAAGGGATAAGAGTAGAGATAATTATTTTTTTTACTCCTATCTAGACATCAATTAATATTAATTCTAATATTCTATCCTTCATAAACTTTCATTAAAATTTAATATGATAATATTATGTACATAATAATATATTGTTGTATATTATTAAAATTACAAAAGAAATATGAACTACGGACAGTATGTCAGTATAATAAATATATTATGTATACGATATACCTATAACATACGTAACAATACATGTACCTATAACTTAAGATTTTTAAGTGTACAATTCCGTTAATGTACAAATAATATATTATAAAAGTAAATAGAAACGAAACGATTTGAAAAATTTCAATTCTCCATAGTTTATTAAACTGTTGTGTGCTTTGGTATTTTATTAACTATTGTCGTGCGTGTAAAATATAGATAATAATATTATGTGTAGATGGAACACGGAAACAATAACTCAATCACCGCCTTCTTCTAAATATTGTCTATCTACAGCTGTAACGTGCATTTCATTGCATTTTTTAACATAACTCAGTGCCACAATAAATTCTACATTGTTGCATAATACTCGTATATAATATATAAACAGATAAAATAATAATAAGCGATTGTCCTATGACGGCTTTATTGTCGTGTGAAACTGATTTTCCGCCAACCATCATTATATAATATAAAAGCATGATCATATGCACACATCTAAACATAGAGTAATATTATCTTTCAATTCTTAGACGTACCCGTAAATCTCGGCTGTAAAAACAACGCGTATTTCGATGACGTGCAGTGTGCTTCGTTGTAGGTGTGATCACTGACACTCAACCTTCGGCGTGACAATTTATGTATTTCCATTCGGCGATCGACAGACTGCAGCAACAATCATAAGTGTACCGACTTTATTGATACGCAGTGGCGTATATAAGACGGGGTTTTAAGGGTTCAACCCCCCCCCTGAAATGTATAGTTGGTATGGGCATTGATTTTGATTGTTATAATATTATATATAATATTATCATACATTTTTTTTAACCCCCTCCGAAATGTATTTCTATATACGCCACTGTTGATACGTGCATCTTTAAGTGGTCGTTGAAATGGGATAGATGGCCATTTTTACACTTTTTGTGTTCAGTGTTCGCCTATTATTCCTCTGCACAGGAAGTACCTATCTTTTTCAGTTGTATGCCATAATTAATATTGTATACCTACTATAATATTATATCTCAAACAAAAAAAAAAAAAGTTGGGTTATCTAGTATAATATCTCAGGATCATATTATAAAGTAAAATTTCGTTTGTAAAGAATTTTTATTTTATAATATCATTTATCAGGATATATAATAACTAGGGAACGGATTTGAATTTTCTAAAAAACAAGAAAAATACCTACCTTAAAAAATACAATTTAGTGCACAAATAACAGAAATTTTTTAAAAATGCTCTTAAAATGATTTTTAACTCTGAAGAAATATGTTTAATTATATTTTTATAAATTATTATTCTTAAGTATTAATTACTCATATTATTTTCATCATCTTCTAGTTTTCCTATCATATGTTTAGTCACAAAATTATTTCCAAAAAATTAATATACAATTTCTGTTGTTTATGTGTTTATACTTAGTGTCTACACGTGTCAACAATTATAAATAACATAATAATTAATATTAATTTTATTCTTTTAGAATGAATGTTAACTAAATTTTTATCGAATTTTATCTATTCTTATATAAAAATGACTTAAAAATATAACAATTCAAAATTAAATTTACATTTTTTTTATTCATTCCTTGATGTAATAAATGAATTTTACTTTATATAAATGATATATAGAAAGACTAAATTAAGTACAGGAAACTTGGTGTAACATCTATTATCTAAAAATAGCCTTCACATCTTCACACTAAACAGTAAGCATAATAATTCGTTTAACAATGTTTTGTACCTCTGCAGGGCACTTAAAAGTTTTAGGTTCACGCCCGCGCGATTGAATGAGATTAAATATTATTACGCTCACGCGTAGGTACACAATGATGTCATTGCTTAAAAACGGCGTTCGTTTCAGACTTCAGTATGCGTTGTGTGAAACCGGAATTACCTGCGAAGCCCGATCATAAGAAATATTACATGTGGCTGACGGCGAAATTCTTATAAACTTGGGTTGGGTTAAACGTGAGTTATTATTTTTCAAAATTAAAGTTTATCCGACTTATAATCGTTCAAATGACGCTCAAACGAAATATTATATTCATAACCCAGGGTTTCGTTGATTACTAACCTATGCATAGTATAAAGGTATATAGGTACAATAATACTGTTACCATATTCCGTACTTATATTGTTGTCCGTATTCTGAATTTTCTTGTTATTCGCCAAAATAAATAATATTTTTTCAGTAAAACGATATTACTAATAATTTAATAACCATACAGTGAAGGAAATAGTTAAATAATTTAATTTTTAAGCATATTACAGTAACTGATAGACTGTTAACCATATACTAGACTATACGGAATACGTTGACAGTGTATTGAATTATTATCATTAATTGCACCTACGGGGTATGGTTGAAAATTGTTCTATGCGATAATAGTATTGATAATAATATACACAGATTGTCACAATAATTATAAGTTATAACGATAATACAAAGATCAAAATTTAAATTTATTGTACATAATATTTATGATTTTTAGCCGATAACAGTACCTAT
>VUJU01001965.1:8773-45160 GCA_009835225.1 Aphis craccivora
TGAAGATTTAAGACGCGAATTTGAGGCAAAGGTCAGTCTAAAGTATAAAACCGAAATATTATTTTGAATTACTTAGTTTAAAGAAAAAATATATTTATATTGTTATTTAAAATATCTTAAATATCAATTTAATATTAACACGTTAGCAAAATGACATTCAATTTAATCTTTAATTATACAAATAATCAATATAATCGCGGTTACAGCATAAAATAAAAGAGTGGCGCTTAAAAGGCATACGAACTCCCATACAATTCACATGTAGTGTTTTGTCAAGTATTCTTGGGACACGCGTGATAGGATAAAAACAATTTTGTTCCTTGAAAATTTATTATTTTAATTATTTTTGTTTGAATAATATCCTACAATATAAAATATTTTTATTCGAATTTTGAAATTCTATCGTGCTAAAAACAAATTTGTTGTATAACAGTGAAATAAATATATTTCACGCATTTGATCATCAACGAAGCGTAAAATAGTTTTTGATAAGTAGAATCTATTTTTATCAATTTGATTTAAAATAAAATAAAAAATAAATATAATATTAATGCATAAAGAAAAAAAACATTTTAAGCCGAATAAAACTTTATAAGTCAATTCGGTATCGTACAGTGATTGGAAATAAAACATTTACATTATCATCTATAGTCAATACAAACTAAATGTAATAAAAACACAGTGAATATATTATTATACATAAAAAAAATGTATCCCACATTTTTCTGTCCCAAAGGAAACTCATTTGCTTTGATTATTTTTAAAGATATTTTCAATTATTCAACGTCTATTAAAAAGTTGAATTTGTTTAGTCGAAATGAATTCAAAACACTCATATTATAATATATAATATATATATATATATAACATACCACTACGGCCAGTCTTCGTCACAAAGTTCACATCATTTTTCCCCTCCAGACCGTGCATTATCATCATCAAACAAACCTACAATTTAATTTATGGATCTTCACAAACACACCGTATAGATAATATTATATACATGTATAGCTGATAAGACAACGGTGACAACATTTTTCTTTGTCGAAGTCACGTTTACGTTTCCGATTAGATTACACACACCGGGAACGGAGGGTATCCGCCAACGGAGAGGATGAGGAGGAAGAAGAACAGCGGTAGAGGGCAGAGGCAAGTAAGCATCCTACTTGTGTGAATCCGTTTCAAGGATCACTATAAAAATAAATCACTATACATTTTTCTGAAAAAAAAAACCGATAAGACTAATGACGCCAACGATAATATTATTATCGATCGGGGCCGGTTGCTGGCAACAATCCGTGTTTACGAGAACACAAGACGTGTGAGCGAGTGTGTCAGGATTTTGTTGTAATAATAACACCACTACTACGGTGGCGAAACATACACCGTAAAAACTCGAAACGAGCAATTTCTTTCTATTTCGATCTCGTCGTCGTCACCTTCTAGGTAGTTAAGTATAAAAATCCATAGAAGAGAACAAAAAAAAAAAAAAAAAATTAAAAATATAAACGTCCGAAAGTGGACGACGAACACGCGATGGAATCAACCTGCAAAGGTCCCGGACGTCCGCAGTCAGTATATGTTTTAGCGTAAGTCCTTTATCTGAGATGCAAAATATTGTGTAACCAATTACCAAGTATCGAAGATACGCGCTATTATATAAATCGATGGAAAAAAAATGATACCAATTTTTATTCGCGACGTATATAATATTTTATTTTCTTATACTTTTGTCTCATTATTTTGACGATATAGCGATGGTCGTGAGGAAAAGCAGAGAGGAGCTCGCGGGATTCTTTCGCCGCCGCCGGGGCAGTCTCGCACGGGCCAGACGAGACAACAATATTAAAGCTGCGCGCCTTGTAATGTGTGCACCGCCCGCGTATAATATGTGGTCCGTCCCCGCCAGTCTTTCTTCTTCCTCTGCCTCTATAGCTTGTGGCGTTTACGGTGGCGGCGGCGGTGAAGAGAGATTCTCATCCGGTGACGATGCTCAAGAGACGGAGGAGAATACACGACGACAAAGCGACGGCGAGGGAGTATAATAGCGGCAGAGAGAGGAGAGCATAAGAGAGACGGACGGATGAAAAAAAAGCAGGTGTTTGACCCGTAAAACATTGACCAATGAACACCAACAAGTGAGAGAGGTGAGAAGGTACACAATTTGACCCTCCCCACTACCACCGCCGCCGCCGAGACCAATGCCACCGGTGCAGCGAAAAGGACATACCACACCGGTGTACACTCCGGAGGCGAGAGCGGCGTGTGTGTGTGTGTGAGTGTGTGGACAAGCCGCGTCGTGTACAGGAGTGCGGTAACAACAACATCGGCGCACATCCTGTGGCACATATTATTACGATCACGAGCAATCGGCTGGCGCGATCGACTCCCAAGTACATAATATACACAATATAATATTATTATTATTAAATAGGTACACCGCGACGCTACCTACTGCACACACAACCTAACCGATACGACACGAGCGCCGCAGTACGGCAAACAACAACAGCTACGGACGACAGTGTAAAAAATGATTTTTTTGTATAGTCTCTCGAAACGCGACTCTGCCAGCTATGTGGAGTCTGTACGGACGAGAGAAGCCGAAAATCATAAGACCCGAACCACAAATGCAGACTATACGTCGGCGATCGTCATCGTCGAAAGAGGGTGGTGTGTATACGGGGTTGTAAATAAATAGGTACGACGAGGGAGTTTATAAATAGCGCCGTACGGTTGAGAACCACTGGCACAATATTACATTTTATATGACGGTGTACGCACACATCACATATTATTACATATATATATTATGTATAATAGTATAGTAGTGATAATAATAATAAATCGTACGCGCGCTATACCGAAGCGGACACGACTGTGGAGGGGTTACGCAAAGAAGTAATGTGTGTGTGCGTAGTTTGGTACCCGCGTGTAATAGCGGCGGCGGTAGAGTGACGGACGGTCGGAGAGAGTGATGGAGCGAGCCGAACGCGCGCGCGGAGGGTATATAATACCGATCCAAAAAACAAAACTGTGCCTGCACTGCAGCGGCGAGGCACGAGCGCCTTCGTTACAGTGTTACCGCGGGCCGCGAACCCGATGACCGTGTGCGCGCGCGAGTATCGGCGACATTATACGTCGGCCGTTACGCGTGTACACGGTAATATTATATCATAGTACGATATTATTATAATGAAAATTCAAAATAATAAAATAATATACAACAATATCGTACGGTATTATGGTGCGGTAATATTCTACACGGTCGGGCGCGCAGGTGGTCCGGACGCGACGACGACGGTGCCCACCGTCGTACGTATTATTACGATGATATGATTACGTGCGTACGAGACGATTTTTTTTTTTTCTTTTTTGTTCGCGACCACTACGACACCCACCACCGTGCCAGAGCATTATATTGTTATTACGTATATGGTATATAATGTGTGTTATTATGTAAAAAGCATGAAATTTTTTTTTTTTTTTTTATGAAGATCTCTGGTCTTCTCTCGAACGTCCGGCGCGCACAAACGCACATGATGAGACCAATTAAATGAACGAGTAATAAAAGAAGAAAAATAAAATATAATAATAATAAACGACCCGCAATGAAGTGGAATGCAAGTGTATGTGTGCGAGTGTGTGTGTGTCCGCTGTTGATGAGCTTCGCTCGGACAACGACGTATTATTGGAAGGTAAAATTCCAAGGATTGCTCGCGATCTCAGACCCAGGGTCACAATACGATCGCGCGCGCGCGTATGTGTGTGTGACACGATTGCCAGTATATAATGCACGGAGTAGTAGTGTTTAAAAATACTCAACGCTTTTTATTGGAACCATATTTTTCGCGGACGCAAAACATCACGCTGATGAATTATTGTTATGGGTACAAATGTATTATAACGAGTTGAAACGCATGATATATTATGTCGATATCGGATAATCGAATAAGGTCGGAGACGACGATGGCTGAGAGTAGGCGCGAAACACGACTGATTTTTAAAAGCTTCAGAGCTTAAAAATCGCGATTTAATGTAGTTTACGAACTTAAAAACGTGCATAATATCGAAACTATAATATTATACTACAATACTTATCGTACATATATTATTATTAAAACGCGTTCGTTATTATAAACTGTCCGCGAGTCTTGACGACTAGTGCGCAAAGCATTCACTCCAAGGACGACAATTATTTAGGTATGCGACGTGCCTTACGCTAAAACAAACATCGAGACGCATAATACCATTAATACCTCACATACGACGTATGTATCGCGACACATCACGTCATGGTAAAAACCTCTGACATCGATCGAATTTTCAAGAAAAAAAAAAACGAAAAAATATTTGTTTTCGACTAAAAATTTTATATTGTCGAGCACATAGTTCGTTTACTAAACGCTACAGTATAATATTAAATTGTCGTAATCAGCTGCTGGTAACGTTGTTACCGGCGAGACATGTGAACTGTAGACGCATAACGCGGCTGTCCGATCATCACTCGTTTCGGATAACACATCTGCCAGCACTATCAGTGAGTGTCGCTCTAGGGATTATTAAAGATACGGAATGTCATATAAAAGGCCAAATAATATTTATGATTATCGTGATTCGAAAAAATGAACGATAACGTCGGTCTTATCGTAAATTCCGCATTATTATATTATGTATTTTAAATCTAAATAATTTGAAAACTAATAGGTAACGTGTGTGCCAACGCTGCTGTAGATCGTTGTTCTCGAATGTATTTTCCCAATACGACAACAGTTTATCGAAAATCGCTTATCTTCTTCGGCAAGTGGTTTTTAATTTATTGCTGTCCATATACACCATTAATCAAACACACGCACCGCATGTGTCACAGATCTATCTCTCTTCAACTAGACCTACACGAACACAACACAAACCGACACCAAAGAGAGCCGTTTTCCTTTTCAATTTTTGTATTCCTCTCGTCCGGATCAAAGATCACCCGATACATAAATATTGTATTATATGCACTTATAGTGACACAAAACTGTATACACTCTTTTGTAGCGCGTGCGACTTTTAACCTTGTTCGGATTATCGACAACGACCTTCAATAAGATAACAGCAATAAATAATAATATACACAACTACTCATTTATCACCATGCACACATACGTACGTGCGTTAGTCTCGGAGACTTCACGACAGACGAATCGTTGGTTTACTCATCATAGATTAATTATAATGTTCAACAATATGAGAAAAACTACGAATCTTGGAAAGGTGTTTATCCTAAGGGTATCAACTATCAACATTTCATTCCAACAATCAAAAAATCCGTTTTAATGATTCTAGGGAGGGGCGGAACCGAATTAAGTTCGACGAATTCAAAACTATAATAATGACTTGCTCCAAATAATATTGTCGTCATCCAAACACCACGACACGACGGACGGCGGAGACACCGTCCCACGCACGCTTCTGCTCTCTGCGGCAAATTGCAAACACACAATTAACTATAATATTATGCTCGTACGATATAAACCACACAGACGGACAGCGACGACGACACATCGCCGGCGGAATATATTATTAATATATTATATTCAGTAGAAAACAAACGACGGACAAAATAAAAAATAACCGGACACGCTGCAGTGGCAGTATTATTATATATATATATATATATATTACCTGTTTGATTATGCATGCTACAGTTTTGGGGTGAACACAAGTTCAAGGTCTTGTGCATACACTCAGAAAAAAAAACCTCTACAAACATCATACAATGCGAAGAGACGATATACCGATGAGCGCGTAACAACGACGTCGAGTAGCCATAAAACACACACACACGAGCGATATAATATGATGTACCTAAAAGCGTATAGTTTCGTGTCAACGTGAATATTATGTGGCCGAGGCAACCGGTGCACCGGAAATCGACCGTTCCCCTTAACATACACGACGACTGTACAACATAATATATATAATATGTATTATATACGCGTTTTACCACTGTTGAGTATATTACAACAATGCCCGAAAGGTGTTTTACGAACCGTCTGAGTTATATAATGAGATAATACTCCGTCGACGACGTTTTCAGACGAATAATAATATAATGATAATAAATATAATTCAATTTTTCAATTGCAGGGCCATTTCTACGTTCTAGCTCAGCTCCCGCCGGTGGCTGCTGCACCGGAGGAGAGTGTATGACACACGCACTCCAGACCGGAGAGAGGTCGTCGAAACACCCGCGGATAGTATATAGTCATAATCGACGATATACATTTTCAGGGACGACATACGGTGATGACGACGCCGCTGACGACGACGGCTGTTAGGAGAGGCGACGGCGACCGAACGCGATCGCATCTGTCCCCTGTCTCGACCGCCGGTCCACTGACACGTACACGCACACACACACGCGAGCGCCAACGCATCGGGCGCACACACATTATATACACACAACACGCCGAGCTTACTTACTTACTTACGGCTGTATAGTATATACCAAAACAAAAATCGATTAATTTATTAAATAAAAGGGGGAAGAAGTCCTTTGAAAACGAAACGGTCCGTAATAAGCAATAACGTTTGCACTATAATATGACGATGTATGACATTATGAATCTACCAAAAGTAGATTTTAATGCCAAAAAAAAAAAAAAAAAGACAAGACGCGAATAGATCGAAATTTTGCAAACTATATAGTCGTATACAGGGTCCCCGTCTCGTTTGCGCGATTATCGAAATCTCAGCGGTGCAGTCGATGCGAATTTATCGATTTTTGTGGACGTCAAACGTCTACTATAGACCGCTAACTGCCGAGTACATTTCGCAAGATCGATCAATACCAGTGGCATATACAATAAAATATATAATGTGTGTAGGTATTAAATACGAAACGGAACGGTGGAGAAAACAAACGTTATAATTTATAAACGTTAACAGTCCACTGATAACGTCATTTTACGCAACGCGCAATAATATAATATCGACCTACAAACGAATAACGCGGAACACCTGTGCGCCGCGAAACTATGTACACGTATACTACAACTGTACGTATTACTCAAACGCTATTACGATTATTTTTTTTACTCATTACACACAGCGTCAATCTGTATATACGGTAAAGGTTTTTTTTTTTTTTTTATACGCATTTTTTCCGGCAATTCTGCCGTTTCAGTACGATGGCCTAAACGTCGTCGAACATATAAGATGGTCTACGCGAACAGTGCAATACATTATTATTATAATACGCATAGATATACCGTTACCGCGGGTCGTGCGTTGCTGATGCGACGCAACAACGTTATCGAATTATCCCGCCAATGGGTTACCATTATACTGTATACATGTATGTTTATATACTCGTTTTACTCGCATTATTATCATATATTATGTATATAACTTACAAAAAGCACCCACACACCCACATTTTAAGTGCCGCAGTGGCGCGTCGTAGGACGGCGGTTTGGGGGGTGGGGGTTGAAGGGTGAGCGCGGCGGCGACATCGCGGACACGCGCGTCGTCCACAGCGTGCGCGCGACGGTGGCGCGTATACGTACGTCAAAATCACGGTGGCGGCGGTGAGGCGGTCGCGCGCGCGGCGAGTATGGCCGTACGGGGGCGGCCACCCGCGCGCGCCGGCCACCGATATTACATGAGCGGAACAACACGCTACGGTGGCGGTAAGGGTGACGCCGAACGGGTGTAGGAGAGAGAGAATGAGAGATCGGTATCGATTCGCTGGCATCACCTCCCTCGCCGCGCCGTGTCACCCCGCCCCCACCTCACCTTTGGCCGAGACCGCCGCCACCAACACCGCCGCCACCAACACCGCCGCTGCCGCGCCGCCGTACGAATAATCCAGAGGGTTAAACACCCTTGAAACAAACAAATAACCACCACCGACGCTGCCGGGATGGCAAATATATACGCACATGTGTATATAATACGACGCAGTGCGATTTTTTCAAAAAGATTTATTTTTTATTGTTTAATAAATATTTTTTAAAAAATTTAAGTCGTTTTTAACGCGGGCATTACACGTTCCGAGAACTTGCGCCCACCCTGGGAACAGTGGGAACCCATCCGCGCCCTAAGTATACAGTATCGTCTTGTCTCCCGAAGACCACTTGACTTTCTGCTAACAATCGATTTACATATAGGAATAGTAATATCTTGACGTACGCGATACCGCGTTGAATCGTTTATTCGAAATTATCGATACATAATACAACACGTCTTTGGGGTGCATTTTATTTTAAATAATATGCATTGATTTATTTGAAAAAATTCTCAGCTAAGCCGGTTATAATTTTTAAGCATAATAATTTAAAACCACACTATTCTCCGGTGTGGATCACACATTGTTATAATATGATATAGTCGTTCAAAAATCCAAAGTCAAGTATTTATTATTAATTAAGTATGTTTGACATTCTAAAAACAATATTAACCCAGCGCTTTTGACATACGAACAGGCTCACCCGCTCACCCTATTGCAGAACATCCAACGCGCATCAATGTTTGTTTAAGTCCCAATAATATCATGCAAATGCTCATAATGCGATTATTTTTATACTTAGGATTTTGTTTGAACAGCATCAATGCAGTTATGGATAGTTATACCAACCCCAAGTTGAAGGACTTCTCATACTTCTACATCCGCATAAAATTGGCCGCAGTAATGGGTTTAATATTTCCAAACGACCGCGCGTTAACAAGAAATCTCGGAAATGCCGCTAAATGATAATGATTTAAAATTTAAAAACAAAATGAAAGGCAAAAGAAAATAAACCTTTATGTGGGCAATAATAGCATCGCGGGGGTCATTAGAGTGTGCTAAGAGGAACACGTGCATACAAAAAGCATACAGGAAAGAGGAAAAACTTGTAGGTGATTGACGAGGAGTTTATTTCTAAGCGTTTTAATTTCGTGTAGGACGATATCAATTTAAAAGGAAAATATAGAAATATTATTGACAATTCCGTTTTTTAAATTGTTATTCGCCTTTTATTGTTGTACCGATTTAGACTTTCACGCGGAATATAACGGCCGACACCAACACATTATTCGACAAATAAACACACGGATTATATCATGACGTCTACTCTTCAACCGTCCCAAGGTAACTAGTTATACAATGGTGTTTCAGAAACGAACACAAGTACAATAACAATATAATAGCCAATTATCGAATATCAGTCTTTAATTATTGAGTAGGCAAACCAACGGAAAACGCAATATTTTCTAATGTTATGCAACGACGATAAAATCGAATAACAGCACATCGAGAGGCATCGACCACTACCATCGCCTACAGGCGATCGAAAATAACAGTATAGTAAGCAATAACTAATAATAATAGAATATTTAACAGATATTATCGCGCCCTTAACACATAAAAATTGTCGACAGATGAATTATTAATATTATAATACATCAGAGTTACAAGTAATGGATGGAAAAATAGTGAGAAACTCGTAATCTAAACGCGGTTATTAAATAATATCAATTAATAATTATTAAAAGGAATAATAAACGTTTAATTACATAATGTCGCGGTGGTCGGGCGGTATGGGGGCGGCATCGTCGACGGGGCGCAACTTGTTGCCGACGTAACTCTGGCGCGACGCGGACACGATTTCTCGCTGCGACGAACCCAAAAACCTCAAAGCATGCATAAAAATGGGGGGGAGGAGGGTGCGAATAAACACGTTGCTCTCATTACGCGCGGCGTACCACCACCGCGACCCACATGTTCGCGACGACGCGCGTCTCCGTCGACTCGGTCGCGCGCGCGACACGGCGATGCGTGGGCGCGCACCGCGTGCGTCGCGCGGCCGCCGCCGACGGCCACTTGCAAGCGTTGCGCGCGTCAACGCTATCCCACACCGTTCGCGGTGCAGTAGTGTGCGCGCGCGAAGTGGCCGTCGTATGCCGTCGGTTTTATTACGTACCGATGATGATTACACCACCGCCGCGTTACTATATAGTGCTGCGGTTGCGGGCGAAGTAACGGCGGCGGCGGCGGTTACGGTTGGTCGTCCGCGGGGGGAGGGGGCACATGTCAATCACGAGCAACGGGATCGCTCGCACGCAATGTATTTCGCCCGTTCGCCGCCGCTGCCGTTAACCGGTTACCTCGCGCACAATTATTATTGTATTATACGAAATACGTTTCGCGCGCCGCCCGGCCTTGGACTTTTGACTTTGCACACTTTTTTTTATTTTATTCCCTCGTATCGAAAATTTCTATTCACCTCTCCTACGACACGACAACGCGCACGCGACGACGACGACACGTTGGTTTCGATTTTCGATTTTCTCGTCGTCGTCGGCAGATCGAACCTACCGATGATGGGAATGAATTAATATTATTCGCATATTGTACACCGCGGAGACGTTTCTCGGAATAATAAAAAAAAAAAAAAACCCGATAAAATTGAGTTCGACGATGAACACACACGGTGACAAAATTACTACAGCCGATAGTAAAATTACCTGTTATTAAATTTAAGTATAGATTATTATTAAATATTATTATGCGTTGGCGCGTATGTGTTTACGAGCCACCTGCAAGGATGATATTATTATTGCGTGTTTCCGACGATAACAATGAACGAGCGGCGCGACGGTCTTATCGCTAAATAATAATATCGGAATCGAAGGACTGCCGTTAATAAAAACGACTTCGCTGCGCACGTAACCTAAAAATCTAAAGAAATTCACTAACGTAAACGATCATAAATTCATAATAATATCAAATATACGTAGGTATTTGTTGATCCGTTTGCAGCTTTAACCGTATTATAATATAATTATGGTTATTATATATCATTGATTTCGTACATGAACAATACAATGTTTCCTCGTCGTGCCAGAAAAACCAAATTCAAATCCAAAAGAGAAAGGAATCGAAGTTTGTCCCGTGTTTATGGTTTCACGATTAGGAAATAATTTATTAATAAAAGTACGAAATTTGCGAACGATACGCTATCTGGACGTTAACGTCCGAATCGCAAGAGTATCTGACGCTCGCTCTCTTTCTCTCTCCGCGCGTAAACAATAACAGTAAATTCACTAACTCATTCACGTCAGGGTTTTTCAATGTTAGTAATGTTTATTTATTACCATCGTCCATCCTAATTTTCTCAAAACCCAAAGTTTTTCATCTTTAACAAAAAAACATTGTTAATTCTCTACTACAATAGCAGTTCAAGGGCGAAATCCAAAACCTGCATAAAAGTTGAATTTCATATTATAGCCAATAACCATAGGTATTAATTAGTGTACGTACTAATAGTCACATCTATAGATTATTATTCCATAACGGTGAACAATCTCAACAAATTAATCTATTCGAATATAATATATAATACATTACATACAAGTAATACCTATCTCGGTGCTCATTTCTTGGTTGATTTTTTTTTTTTGTCATAAATTGTTATCTAAAAAAAATATTCAAATTGCGCAAACAGTGTGCGACGACGACATCGAGAATTATAATTATTTTGTTTGCAGATAAGCTATTGTGAAAAATGTTCTGACGAGTAATTTAATATCAAATACATAAATATTGTGTTATTTGAAAAAAAAGAGATTGTTAAGCACTAGATGATAAAAATAAAATAAAATTTCCATTCGAACGAATATTACACACGATGCAACAACGCGCGCATGTCCATTTGTTTTACTTTAAAGATTGTGATTTCGTCCGAGCTCATAGTTTCCTTTCACCGATAAGTAACTGTACGGGGCTCAGTTACGGGAGCATTGTTATCCTAACTGGGCCATCTCCACGTGAAATACTTTACTGCTTTGCTTCTTGTTTATTTTATTATACAATTTGATCAAATTTGCAGGAGATAAAACGAACGTTCAATGACATTAAATAAGTAACCAATGTTTTAGGTGGTACATTAAGATTTAAACGAAAAATCATGCATTTACATTAAAACCTAAGGAGTTTAATTCCCCAATACATTTTTTTAAACATTTTTCGGTTGTAATAAGCATTTTAAATCAATTGAATCACAGTAAAACTAAGAATGTCGCAGTCAAAGATTTGCAAAATTAAATTTTCGCAATTTCAGATTAGGAATTCAGGAAATTGGCCATGAAATTATACAGTCCATCGATGATTTCATAACAAACAAATTACCTACTAAAGTAGTTTCAATCAGGCGAAAAAAATGTTAGTGCTTCAACAAATACTTCATAAGTTTTGTTCTACTCATTAAAATCACTAAATATACAGTTTTTTCTTCACCAATCACTGGGTGTTCTTATAATACATTAAACCTAAAATACTAAGAAATAGCCAACTGTAAACTTTTAATTTAAACTCATACCAAAAATCAATTTTTTCTTTCAAATAAATACATAGTTAATAAATAAAATAAACATAAAAAATGTAACACTTGAAGAATATAACTAATCTGACTTGATTTCACATAAAAAAGTCAGTAAATCATACACCAATAAAATTGATAAGCACATTATAATATGATTTTTTAAATTATAATTTATAATTTCAATAGTCACATTTTTCTTTGCCTAGCTCATTGACAATCAATAATTTTATTTTATTTGTTCATCTGTAGAATAGGGTAATTGACCTCTAAAAACCAATTCAACTAATTAAAAAAAAAAAACCAATGAATAGGTACTATTTTTTAGTCCAAGATAATTTTTTGTTAAACTTGAACAAATATTCTAAATTTTAATCTCAACAATACTAAAAATCCCTGGTTTCTCTTATTATTTTGTGGATGAAAATATTATGTATTATCATTGATCAATAATTATTATTATGAATTAATACTACAGTGCAATTTAAGTTTAAACTAAATTGTATTTGATTTTAATACCGTATGATGGAAAGTATAGAAAGACTATTTGGTTAGATAACAATTTTATCTATAATTTTAGCACAACATCAATCATCAAGTCCCCAGAATATACCAACATCAGCAATTATCAACCTTGAAATGTTTGATAATAAAACGCTTATAAACAACCGGATGAAAATTTCTGTCCCGAAATTAATTATTATATATTATATTATATTAAGTAGCTACAATTATTTGAAAATGTTGATAAAATAATAAATAATTTAAATATACTTGTAGGAAGGCTAAAGTTAAAATGTATTTTGAAACCTAAATAATTAAAGTGTTATATAAAATGTAAATTTGTAAAAAATGACAGTTAAATAAGTATTTTAGAAATTAGATAATACAATTTACCTACACATCTTAACTAAAAAATTGTAAAAATATATATAATAAACTTACCGGCATAGCATTTCCATTTTCCATTGGTTTTTTGTCATTCTTTTTAACATTTCTTTTGGTCTTTGTTTCCATGTATTTTTGTTTGAGCATTAACGTTTCTTGTACATTTTGCTGTTCTGCGAATGCGTTGCTATAGCGCGGAACGCAGTCTTGGTTATGTCTCCTATACCCTTCCATTCGTCTCTTTAGTCTGTCAATAACCGCTTGTCGCTTATGGACAACGACATCGGCCATGCCGGGGGCGGCGGATTGTTGCTGCAACACACCACAGCCGCCCCCCAACAATGCACCTTGGTCCAATCCTTCAGGACCGCAATTCAGGTGGTAGCTCGCCAGTTTAGTAGAATGAATTTGATCAGCTACTCACATTTGCACTACAACCAACAAAAATTAAATTGTAAACAAATCAACAGTTCATGCAAGGGCTCATGCTGATAAAGCAACAAAATATTAGGTATATAGGTAGATCTGTAAAACAATTTATTATTTCAATAATACTTATAAAAAAACTAAACTAATTTTCTATGAGAATTTTCATTATTACTTGATACTAAGATGTTTTTTTTAGAAATTTAAATAATACTGATAAGAAACTGGTAAATAAATACTGGTGGCTAGTAGGTTATCTGTTATGGTAAACAACGATTTGTTGAAGAAACTAAGCAAGATTACAGACTATTCAACAGGTATTAACATTAAATAATGTAACAAAAATGTTTAATGTAAGTACAGCCGATCGAGATCTAGAAAGATGAGCAACACAAACAACTGATAACAAAGTGCAATTCAACTGGTTTCTGACTGGACAAATTATTCCACAGTCTATATTTAACGGAATAATTTCAAATTTCAATCAAGATGAAAACGAGTCGTTAACTAATAATTGGGCATTGGGTAAATAGCTATTGCAAATATTGAGATCGACCGTTAAAAGGAGTCAAAATACGCACTCATCATCAATATTAGAAGTGGTCCAGTGGACGGTCGTCGATGATTGGGTCCGTGTTCACGTCAGGTCGACGAACATTGTGACCGGTCCTAAATGGCTATGATGGCAATAACGAGTCGAAAATTGATCACCTAGTATCAAACACACTCTCACATACACTAAACACAATAGTCACAGAGATCGAACCCTAACCGATCTAAGGTGTCTGTACGGGTTGTCGTCGGTATCGCCACCGATAAACAGTCATAATTGTAAAATTGCGATTGTCACGAAAAAACCGTAACGTCCACACCGTCGGTATACGCACCGGGAGGAAAAAATTCAAATAAATACAAATCGCAGGACGAGTATTCGATCGGATTCGCGATGAAAATCAGCAAATCGCTTGTGCGTAAAGCGGACGGCGGTGCAACGTACGGTGTGCCGGTTCGAGACGCGTCATACGACTGCCGCCATTGTTTTCAGTTAGGAAACGGACGGACCATGCCGCCGCCGCCGCCGTCGACGATCAACACATATATACACACGTCGAGCAGTGTTACCACCCGACGGCGGCGGCGACCGTACGCTATCAGTCCGCGGCCGTCGTGTGCGATGCGCTACACGGTCACAATAATAATAAATAATACTATTTAATACGTATTTTATAATGTTATTTTGTATATCGTGTCACGGCCGCGTTTACAGCGACAATAATATGAAACCCGAAAGACGACCAAATGCCCGTCAGAGGTCCGTGGTCGTCGTATGGGCTTCGAACGATGTGTCGTGTCCGCGATATGCGCGATTTTTCCGGCTGTGGAGGACGTTTTCGAACGGCAAACGATGTCGATAATTTTTCGTCGCCGTTTTTATCGTAAACTCGGGGCGGCCGATAACGTTTGGAATCTCGTGTCGGCGGCGGCGGCGGTGCGGGGCGGTGACGGCGATCGGCGAGTGGCGGCGGTCGTGGTAGTGGTGGTGTCGTGTATACGGCACTACGGCGGCGACGACGGGCAACCGGAAATTTCACCAAGTTCACCGCCACCGCCACCGAACGGTCCCAAGTCGATCGTGCGCGCGGTGCAAACGCACACACACACACACACGCGCGCGCACCGGTGACGACGATGGTCGCCGGTGGATAGGACGAATCATCGGCGGCGAAGGGGAAAACGGTTTTCGACGTTCCGCAGTGGAATATTATAACGATAATATTATGGTATATAATATAAAATAATATTACAGGAAAGTAAAATAAAGAAAAAAACCGATCTGGTTTCGAAATCGCGTTTTTGTACGTAATATTATACCTCGTACTTCTCAATAATAATAATAATAATAATCTCAAAAACTGTACTATTTATGTTATGGTTATACAGTATAGTATGGATTATAATTTCGAATAATTTTTTCTCGAACGTTTTAAGGTGTTTTTTCGTTGTACTTTACACGTAGGTACCTATATATAGATTTGGGGTTTTCAACCCGCGCGCCGCCGGTTGATAATTTTCAAGGGAACTCCGTCCAGCAGTAGATTATGTAGAGTTGTTTATTTTATTATTATCATCATCATTGTTCGTATGGGAGCGCCGTTTAAATTGCTTTCAAAATCGGAAAATCCGTGTACCCAAAAAGGTTGAAAACAATGAAAACCCCTGCTATAGATAATGATTTTACACAAAACGGTACGTCACCTCCGCCGATTGGTCACGTAGACTTTCTTCGCGGAAATCACCGTTTGCATTGATATTATATCATTCATTTTCCCGAACAAGAACGGGATACGTTGTTTATGGTTTACCATGTTTCCTTCCAAACGATAGAATAATGTTCGTAATTATCCGCCGCGCGTCGAAGCAAAAGTATGGCCATGCCCCATATATGGGTGACCTGCTCAAAACGATAGGGATTTTGATACACGCAAAACGTAACGGTAAGAGTGTTACGTGTTTAACAAAATTGTGTACACTCGAACCGATGGACTTATGTTTTATTGTATATTATTATTAGGTTACTTATTTATACGATAATATGGATAACAGTAGAATGACGAATACTCAACTATTTCAAATTGTCTATAGTGTAATATTATGAACTATTTTACATTATTTTTCGAAATTTTATTCTAAATATTTTAGAAATAAATTTAGACGTTAGTCGATATTTCCATTATTGTCTGTTTATAATGTGTCATCAAACAAAATTAAATTACATAATTTTTTTTAAAAATATTTCGAAACAAAACTAAGGACAAGGTCATATAAGTATACAACCTTGGACTTAAAATATCATACAATTTTTTTATCATATTTTAAAATAAAATGCATATTTATGAATACTATTCTTGCTGTAAAATTGATTAAAAAATTGTATTCCTTATCGTAAGCTGCAGTATACATGTCTACAATTTACGGGAACCCCAACGGCCAGTATTACAATACAATATTATATAACTTTAAAATAATTTAATGTGTGTACTGGTAAATGGTTAAAACAATTTACAAAACTTCATTAGCACATTTATTTATTCGAAATAAGTAATAACATGCATTATTCGCATTTATTCAGCGCTAAAAATATTGTGTTATCTGCATTTTAAAATTTGGTGAATAAATGTATGATAATATTATTTAAAAACTCGTAATTGCATGATTTTTTAAAACTTTCAATAATAAAAGAAATATTGTGATGATATCATTCCTGATCACGAATAAGGATCGACACGGAATTCTAAAGATTGAAGTTTCCAATATTTATGTACTCAATTGTTTAATTAACACAAATAATCAAGAAAAATATTAAAACAGTTTTAAAGAAATGTTACTGCAAACAATTATATAATTTAGATTTAAGGAAGGAATAAGAATATTACACGATTGAATAGTGGAACTTGGTGCAAAACAAAATATATAAATAGGTAACATACAAAATCATTGTTAATAATTTTTTTAGTTATATTTTATTGAAATTATAATTAAACATCAAAAATATATTTCACGAACAACTAAATATTATGTAACTATCTACTCGTAAAAATGTAGGTATACACGTATAATGTAATAAAAATATAAATCAATGATATAACGGCTAACGAACATTAAAAAAAAATTACATAATTATAACAAAATTCACAACATTTTAAAAAGTCATACCTATCTATTGACTTATTAATTTTCTATTAATTTTGCACCCTTGAAAAACATCGGTATATCATTTATAATTATTTATTATGTTTTTAATATTATTCTTTGTTAGCTAAAAATATGGAATACCTAGTTCAACAATTATTTAATTAACGTTATTAATTATTGTAATTTGTTCGTACATTTGCTAAATATTTATACACTAAAAATAATAATCTAGTTAGTAGTTAATATCAGCAAAAAATTAATTAACCTTGGGTCATAACAAAATTCCAAGTATATTTTTGTATAATTAAAAAATATATTCATGTTGATTACTTATAAGCTATAATAAATACATCAATGTTTATTGTTTTTAATTTATAGTTAAGAAATGTTAAATTAAAATTATTTTTATTATTATGCTTTGCAGGTTCTTTTATACTTCTTAATATTTAATAATAGAAAATAAACTTCAATTTATTATAACCTTACATAATTAATAAAAGTTCTTGGAAATGTGCGAAGACCTAAAATAAAAATAATTCTGAAATTTCTCAGCCGTAATTATTAAAATAATATTTGTTACAATAATTAAAAATCCAATCAAATTTTTAAATAACTAAAACAATATCAAATATAAAAATACAAATAACACAAGAACTATTTATACATCCGCTACATACTACATATACTTAGTTTAATGCAGTCGTACACAAGTTCTAGAACTGTATAAGGAAATTAGTTTTCCAGTTTAAAATAAAAAATTAAGGTAAGTACTTACAAAAGTTACAAATTATCAAATGCTCCTAGATTTAAAAAAAAAGCTTTTATTTATGACTAAATTTATATAGTTTGTTCGTAATCATAACATTATGCTTCTTATTTAAAATAATTACTTCAGTATATCCATAAAAGTAATTAATTATAAGCCAAGTTTACTGTTTTGTTTAATTTTTTCTTTATTTATTAAAACCTAGTATAAATTTTAATAAAATGCAAGCAGAGCAGTTTTTAATTCGCTTATAATTGGTTGTACAATATAATAATATATTATTGCGTAAATTAATGTAGAGGAAGATTCAAGTCTCTAACCACATAATATATAATAATATAATCTAATACCTTTTAAAAATATTTATGCTTAAAATATTAAAATTATTTGTTATAGCTTTAGGTCAGGACTTATTGCACAAAAATATTTTTGCCATGCAATCAAAATTACAAATAAGTACTTGAAAATTTACAACGAAAATGTTTTTATTTGAAAAACACAAATTATTCATATTATAAAAATGTTAAACAATTGACAATTGATAAATTAGTAATTGTTTAAATTACCCTAATTTAGTACATGCAGATATGTATTTATAAATACGACTATTATTTGATAGGTATTGTATTTAGGTTTTTTTAAAAAACAACATAGTTAAAAAAAATGTAATGTGTTCGCTGTGCATTGGACTCAGATACAGAATAACAATGATCGCTGCTTTTATACAAACAAGTGTAATCTAGAATGAGTATTGATTTGTTTATTTTCGAATAAAATAATCATATGTAGGTACTCACAATTTATATTTCTAATCCATATTTCTTGTCATACAACCATCGATAGCATGGTCGATGATATCCCCTAGACATTCCTCGATGAGATAAACTATAGATGAAGCAATGAAGCACCTATGTACTTCAGCCGATTGATACTACGCCACATTACATGTACATGTACATTCATACAGTAGAAATTTAACTGTATCTCAAGAAAGAGGACAAAAAGATCCAGGGAATTCTGGGGCAAAGAAGCGTTCTGGGTTGTACACCTCATGGGCAACTGACCAACATATCAGCTATGAGATTTTTACACTTCTGAAACTGAGATATAAAAAAATCAATAGACAAAGTCAACCAGGCTGGGAAGATTGAATCTAAATTTCTATATTGTTATTAGATTTGTAGGCCAAAGACCACCAATGGCCTTAAGCGGCTTAGGCCTATCTATAATTTTTTATTGTGTATCACTAGCGAAAATGACCAAATCTACTTGTACTATAGTCATACACAAATAATACATATGATGGTCTAAGCTTGAAACATTTAAAACCATTAATGAAACTAAATGGAACTTTTAATTCTCTCATTTTAATATTTTTCCAAGTAAATGTCAGCGCTATATTTTTTCTCTGGCCCAAGCGCAACTTGAAAAAATGTATTCACGCAAAATATTTTTAATTTTATTTTTGTTTTCAAGTTACTTAGAGACTTAGATTATAATACTTTAAATGCATTTTAAGATACGCGTGGACCAAACTGCCATAGAACCAACAGTAAGTACGACTGACATCTTCATCACGTTAAATTAATTACTAACATTTAAGTTCTAATGACTAAAATAAAATAAGTAATAACATTGACTTTGAACATAAATATTGTAGTATTAACATTAGTGTATATTTATACAACACAGTGGACAGTGGATGAAGAAAAACTAAGAATAGGCATTAGACAATATATAATATAATATTTAAGCCCATACTTGGCAATTAAGTTCCAATATCAGTAAAATGTCAAAATAATTAGGTACTATTTCAATATTATAATAATAATTATATATCGATTACAGGTACGGGTTAACTTATTTGTGAAAAATATTATAAATATCTTAATTTATCAACAATACCAACACGGGTAACTACCATAATTACAAATTAGTAATTACAATAATTATAATAATTAATAACAAACTAACCAAGTCGTACCTTTGGTCAAATGACAAATATTTCGCTAATGCTAAAAATTACTCTGAAAGATTAAATTTTTATTTCCAAAACTATATTCATACATGCATTTACTGCAAAAAAAAAAAAAATAATTATTTTCTGTTAATTTAAAACAGACTCAAATTAATGATTAATTTATAAACCATTTTAATCAATTTATAATAATTATTAATTAACAACCATAATTTCCACACACCTGACATAATAATTGTAGATCGCCAATTTATTGTATCTAGTATAATATAGTAGATCAACTACTACATCTAATAAATAGGGGTAGATCATCTCATACGAATGTTCATTGTAATATAAAATAAGGATACTAAAATTAATGAAAAAAATAATAATATAATTATTCAGCACTTAAATATATCACCACACTGTAAATTAGTCATAATAGTAAGTATAATGATTAATTTTAAAATGTTGTCAACAAAATTAAAAAAATATTAATAATTTATATGAAAACAACCCTTTTAGTGCCAAATTATCCTCTTTGGTTTTCTAAATTAAATCATATATCAATTACCTCGATCAGTCAAATTACTTAATTCATCTGATGTGGGCCCTTAATTCTTATAGGCTCATCGGCATACATGGTAATGAAGTGACCGTCAAGGTGACCAAAATTAACTTCAACTCAATTGTACCGTCATTTGCTCAATTACTTTGGACCGATTTTACACCAGTCGTATAAGTAGCTAAACACTCAATCATTTGTAGTTTTGTTTTAACTACTGGAACAACCTACCAGCCAACTTTGCAATCAAATTGCTATTGTTCCCAATATGTCTAATAAAAAATCTTGGTTCAACAACTTAGATTTACCAAAAACTACTATTGTCCACTAGACGAGAGCCATTAACTCGATCACGCCTATAAACTGGGTTTAAATGTTTCTCCTCTTTGTAGACTACACTTAACTGAGTGTCTGCTACCTCTTACATTTACTCCTAGACTGTCCTTCATTTCATACTAAACGTATAATTTTGCTAAATTACCTGAAATCTCTTCAAATTCCCTCAACCTCTTTTCAATGCTCAGAATTAAATCTGAAGTGGTTATAAAAAAAAATAATTTATTTGGAATTGGAAGCTAATTTCATTAATTAATATTTATATTTGTCATTATTATGTATTGCTTGAAATAATTTTTGAACTACCATAATGACCTTCTAAAAGCTAATAATGAAAAAAAACTAATTTATAATTTAATTTTAAGTTAATATAAACATTAAATAGCCTTACAATTCTATTTGTACCTACCTGCTTACATAGCTAGTTAGCAGCACAAGGTATACCTAAAAACTAAAAATGTACATGATACAAATCTTGAGTATATTGTATAACAAAAACTTAAAATTATAAATAATTTAAATAATTAATTATCTTCTCCTGCATGTTATCAAGTCTTTCATATAAATAAATAACTATAGTTATCGAAACGAATAAATTGCTTGGTGATTAAACCGTTTTAATTTTTATTTCTATGCATTCATCAATAAATTCATTAATAATTTACTTACTACCTACTTACTTAAATTTTTATCAAAGAAATTAGTAATTACCTATTAATCCCACATTCCCACAAGACTCGTCTTCTTGAATTTGAAATGTTTGAAGATTCGATAATCGACATCCTAAAAAGATGTCATCATAAATCGTAACTATAGAAATTATTATTATTTAATCATATTTATTTTTTGTTAAATACCTACTTATAAATTAATTACAGTGGTACTTACTATTTAGTAACTTCGAATTTTTTTAAACAAGTAGAGGCTACAGACTAGAGAGATTAATTGACATTATTTAGTTACAAAATATGTAATTCAAAAATAAAATTTCGTTTCCAAATTTTGAGTTCTTAAAAATATTATAAGGTTAGATAGAAAACTATATTAAAAAATTAGAATTGTTTTGTTTAAATTATAAAAAATATTGGCATGATTAAAAAATATCGTAATTGATTACATCATTTATGATAATATTTCAGAATTAAAAACAATTAAGTAAGGGGATGTAAATATGTAATATTTTAAATAAAAAGTGAAAGATCCTCAAGTCATCTCAACCATCCAATAAAATTAACTTTACATAGACTTTGGCATAAACCAAAGATTCCCAAGTGGTCCTTGGTAAGCCGCCATTATAGGAGCGCCATGATATTATATTATCTGATCTAATAAGAAATTGGAAACTATAAAAAGCTAAAAGGACTACGGATTCTTTATAATTAATAATAGTTTAACTTAAGAAAACGTTTGGGAAGTGTTTACAAGTATAATAATTTATACTAATTACATAATATTTAAACATTGTGCAAAGATTAAATTATTATACATAATAATATATTAGATATTTCTAAATTATTTAGTCTAAACTTTTAAGTTGAGTGTCAAGATATACCATAAAAATTAAATTAACAATTTAATGATAGTATAAAGTTTAAACTTCAAAGCTATTATACAGGTAAATAATGTAAGTACAAGTAATAAGTAACAAGTTTATTAAAAAGGTTCACTTTTAAGGGATTTTAATCTTTTTTAATACTATATGAATTCAATGATTAATTTTTAAATATAATTTAAAAGAAGAGCATTATTAGCTTTAATTTGAATCACTGATTTAAAATATTAAATAATGAATTATTTAAAACTTATATAATAATGCACAATATTATACATAATTATAAAAATGATTTTTTCATAGATATATTTCCATCTAAACCTAACTTCTTTAAAATAATTATATATATTTATGTTTATTATGTTTAAAATAAAAAAAATAATAAAAAAGAGGGGAAAGTAGGTAACCGCTCTATTGTAGGTTTAGTATGTCGAAATATAGTCGATTATATTTCGTATATATACTACGTCATCGAGTACATTACTATAACGTATGTGTTAAATTTGAATTTAATTTTTGATCGCGAAGACAGACCTTCAGCCTATATTAATATTACCAAGTATTTAATGTTGTGTTATTTAGTAGGTATTACTAATAGAAACTAATTTTTTTATTAGTATAGAAAATACTTCTAATACTGCGTATTACAGCAGGCTAATTTAATTTATACCGAAAACAAAATTTACTATTTAATTATTATAATGGTTTATATTTATTTAGGAAATGTATTATTGTAATTAGCTTTTGAATCAATACCACCTTATCACAAAATAGTGTGAATGGGTTCGTGGTATAAGTAAGAGCTTAAAATTAAACTTAATATTTTGAAAATTACATGTGTATAAAATATAATAACACAATAGGTAGATAGGTAATAAGTATATAGGTAAGTTTCAAGTTGCTATGAATAATATTTTTATGGGGACCTTCTAATACATTTTCAAGATATTTGACTAAATGGGAATTTTTTTAACTTATCCATATTAACTATAAAAAAAAACGAAATTATCAAATGCCTATAAATAGCTTTAAAAAAACCAAAATATTTTGAAAATCATAACATGTATATAAAATTCTAAAATAAAAATTTGATGAAAATGTCAAGTATATAAGTTATTCATGTTAGATTTACTCAATTACAAAAAAAAAAAATTAAAAAGAAGATTCTGATGAAATTCTGGCTTATATAAAAATCACCATTTCTTATTATTTGCTACTTGTTTTTTGTTTTTTCTCGAGTAATATTAAGAAAAGTACTGCACATTTTTTAGGTCGTCTCTATTTCTCCCCCCTGACCACTAAAAAAATTACTAAATAGTTTCACTTTTATACCAAAAAGATATTGAAGTTGATTAAAAATCCAGTTTTTTTACTATCAAAAGGTGATGATAGACATAACAAAAAAAAAAACACACATCATTGTAAAATCAATAGATAGAAGCGATGAGCATCGCTCAGAATTAAAAATGAATAAAAGAAATACTGTTGTTTTTGCAGATAATAAAACTTATAAAAAATGTCCTGCACTTAGAAACTAAGTAATATCCAAATTATATAATTTATTATAATTCTATATGCATTGTCTACACTTTTCGTCTTTATATAATTTATTTGCAGATGTATAATACTTACACAAAAGATACTAAAATAATTATAACAACTTTTGATATTATTTTGTCTTATATTAGAGGTACACAAATAATAATTAAGTTTTTTTTTAGATTAATTGAACTAGGTATGATAATTTAAAGAACTAAATTTGTGTTTTTTTATACCCACAAATGACCTAATTACATTCTTTAATTATTTCTATTATACTGTATAAATTGTACTAGTTTATTTCTATGATTACTATTATTAATATTCTAGAATAATACTACTCCATTTATTATATTTTTTAATCTCAATTTTTATTAACGTCTACAATTCGTGACATTATGAATTTTACTTATACTATTAGTTTATTTTACTAGACTAACTATACGTCCGAGGAGAGTATTTGTTTTCCATATAGACTATATAAAGTACATTATAGTGTTCTCGAAAAATGCTTTATTGCCATTTTAACGATCCTCGGACAGTCGGACCACATTATAACGATGCATTTCACATAATATGGTTAAAATTTCACACACATTTATAATAGTGTATATATATGTAGTTCTTATGGACCAACTCGACGAATACGCAGTGTTTGTCAATTGGTGGAATTGAATTTCAAGTAAATCGACACCACCGGAGTAGGTTATAAAGGTACTATATATTATATTAACATTTCGAAATATAATTGTCACAGCTTATAATAATATATTCGATATTATGCGAATAACGTCCAAGCAGCAAAGTTGTACTCGGTGTACCTACGCAGAAAACTAGGGGTTAAAACGAATTCACCACAATCGTGATACATAGTATTATAATAATTAATATGTATGCTAAGGAAAAAAAACGCACACAATTGTATTATTATAATACATGGCATACATTAAGAAGAAAAAATGAATTAATCCCTATAATATATATATATATTATATATTATATACATAGTGTAATAGTATAATATATAGTGCCTATACATGACGTTCCAAAGTTCGATTTTACTTTGTTGTTTTTTAATTATTATTATTATTATTATTATTATTCTCTCATTACAATAAAGATGATTTACATAATATCAATTATAAACGTACCCGAACGGCTGTCAACGGTTACGCGTAATTATTATTCGTTTTTCGTTTTAATTGCGCACAATTCGTTTGCGTGAATTGTGAATATTATAATAATACTACATTATTATTATTATTATAGATCGGCGCGCAGACGTCATCGAAGAAAACCATCAAACGACACACGCTACTCGACATTCATACGGTGAGCATTTACTCTGTCAAAACGCACGCGCACGCACGGCACCGGCACGGTATATCACACGCGTAGCAGTGAACTCGGGGCCGCCGATCGCCGGATTATCGGCCAAATGAGACGGGCCGGACGCGTAATCCGTGCCGTTTAGAGTCGAATAAGTAATATTCGAATTGTTACGACGCTCTACCGACATAGTGATAATATGCATATGGTTATTATAGGCGTGTACTGTGTATATTACATTGAATATATACGGAACACGGCACGTATGGTGAACCGGACTTAACCGATATTAGTATATTGTTACAATCGTTAAGTACATCATGAACTATGATTATTATTACTACAGGCTGGTTCAGTACGGTCCACGAGGCGCGTCATTCGAAGGGGACAGTGCAGATGACGGTGTTCATTTCCTCCTTTTGGCTTACAAAAAACGAATGAAATTAAAGCGCCGACACGACGAGTGTCTTAAAATCTGACGTCCGGCTCGCAGTTTATGTTTTCTATTTTCTAATATTATATTTTTGCTGCGGTTCGACAATATTCCTCACACGGTGTGCCGAACGAAAATATGATAACACACTATAGTGTCACTATAATATACTGCAGTCGGTACCTATATTAATGCTATGACTAACGAATGATATATTTTATCAAAAAGAATAAAAAATAATAAGAAGAAGATAATTGCCCACAAGGTTTTCGTTTGTATACTATATTATATGCATTCGATTTTAGTAATTACATATACTGATTTTACAAAAACGAACTGAAAGGTCCTAATCGTTAAATAGTGATAACATAAAATCACAACGAACTTTAGATTTTGGCACCGACAATATTAATAAAAAACTCAAATGACAGTCCTGGTTCACACTTCATCGTGTCGTGTTCCGTATATTTATACACGGGTTCCAAAATGTTGTTAACAAGTTACTTACAAGTAGAACATATTTTTCGATTCCTACACGCACGACACGGTGTAGTGAGAACCCGACTCGCTCGTTTTTTTTCTGTTGCGTATACGAATTAGGTAGGTACGTCGTATTTTTGACAAACGTCGTACACTATAATATGATCATCCATTGCCGGCCACGTCGCAAAAATATCATTATTATTATTATATTATGTTTCAATAACACACACGAGAGAATTTCCGACACACAAACAGTTCAACAGTAGCGAAAAACAAAACAATTCACGGTCTTAGCTCGACGGTTAGGACGTGAGGTCATTTAAATACGGTATATATATGTATAGTGTTGTATTATAGGTATATTATGTGTTTCAATGCAAATAAAACCGAGTCAAACGAGGTTGGTTAAAATCGATAACACAATATAACACCATACAATATGATTATACTATATTATGTGTCGTCGTTCACGATGGATACAATATTTAATAACATTTTCTCTTTATAACATCACGTTAATACACATTCATAAACAAGGACTGAGACGAGTCGTATATGACGTGTGATGTGTATTACAGCCCGAGACTCGTTCCCGTATTATTAATTGTTATTTGACTTTACCTACGGCGCACGTGTACCACGACCGCTTATATACCTAACCATGGCATAATCCAATACCATACCTACGTATAATAGGTACGAGCGAGCGAGTTGGCGAAGTAGTCACCTATAAAAAATCGTAGTAGCCGAGTGTCCGCGACGAGAAACCCGAAATAGTTAGATACACTAAATACTAAATATATATAGGTCAGTTATACAATAGTATTTTGCTAAACACATTTTTCAATATTACCATAATAATAATATTGAATACAAATTAGTATTTTTAGGTGCTATTTACAAATGTATAATATTATTATACATTTATTGGTATTCAAATAATTAGAAATCTATATTTTTCAACTTCGACATGCTTGAAAGTGCCTCTATGAATTATTCACGCATAAGTATTAGTACTTGATGTCGATAATAATTAATAGGTTTGGTGTTTTTTATGGTATTATATAAGTAGGTATAGACTGTTAGATTTAACTGTTTTTAAGTACCTAATAATTATGTTCTACATCTTTTTTTCGAATAGGTAATGGACTTGCAGGTGGCTTCCCAACGCATAATATGCATTTCTATTTGTTCTTGTAATATCTATCAAATGCCAACTATCATTGTATAGGTTCTTATATATCATTTGCGATTTATCTAAATCTAAAATCAGATATAATTGTCAAGTGGGCCTTTGCTACAACCTTTTGTGAAGGTAAACATATTATATGCAATATTGTCAATCATTTTTAATTAAATAATACAGCGATTTATATAAGGACGTCTTGCTATACAAATCAAAGGAATTAATATTTTTTTTTCTCGATATCTATGCTTACAAAAATTATACAAAAAAGGAACCGGGTTAGCATGTATTTCAAATACCTAAATTGCCCATCGTCTTTACATCATATAATATTATCACCGAACGTTGCAGTAATAATAGGTATAACTGTAAAATAGTGTAACGGGCCATTTTTACTCAGATACTTTTTTTCATTAAGAAATAGGCATGTCAATAAACTACTATTACTCATTGGTGATACAAGAGTTATTGAAACGTAAGCTATAAAGTAGCGATCTTTCACCATTACACTACAATATAATTCAATACGGCATTCCCAAAACTCCAATTTACAAATACTTCTCAAGCTACCTTCGCTGATGATACAATAATCTATAAGTGTCCAATATAATGATCTTTTTATTACAACTGAACAAGTATACCTACAAGTTAACAACACCATCTTGACTTGATATACTCCTGAATTACGAAGCCAAATAAACTCAAGCAAACTTCACTTTAAATCAAAAATAATGTCCTCGACTTATTTTAAGCAATAATTATCCCTCGATAAACTCGAACTTAATAATATAATAACTTGGAATAACTAGTGAAAAAAGAAATGGTCGAAAAGATTTTTTGTTCTAAAAATAAAAGAAAACAATATTACCGATGCCTTTACTTTCTCTGTCTAATCTTTAAATCTAAATTTTGTTTCAAAAAGAAAATGCTTATATCTATAGCTATTTAATGTAGCTTCCATTGATTATACGACAGCCAAATCTAGGGACAAGAAAAACTACCCAACATTCGCCTACAAGAATAAGCATTTCTGGTGATTAGTTTATGACTTACTACAAGATGCTTATGGTAGGTACATCTTTAACCTTTATTTATACACAATGACTGAATGACCTTTACAATCCCTACACTCAAAGAACTAACCCGTCAATGTTAGGTATAATATATTTCACAACAAATTTACTAATTACTAAAATCTTTTTATCTCTCAAATTACCTCCAATTATTCCAAGAAATCGCATTAAAAAGTAGAAGACTAAAAAAAAATTTATCACTTTTAAAAAAAAAATTAATAAAAATGAATGATATTAAAGGGTTTCCTCTTCTTTTATGTCTTCACGCATGTATTATTTTTTGTTTATACTAATTTTAAATGTATAATAAATCACGACACGAGGTTCTTTTCTTTAAGAAACGCTCTGAGGGTTACTAGGTATGAATTGGATATAATATAATATGGAGGAGAGGGGAGTGGTGAAAGTTACTTTTTAAGCATTAAACAACAGGTAATGTGATGTATTTATTCGCTCATGGACTTTGCAGGTAATTAAAATGATTATTTATTACTTTTTTTAATTTTAACTATTTCAAAAATAAAACTCATAGTAGGTACTATATAGGTAGGTCATATCTTAAAAATAAAAAAAAATTCTGAACATTTCCTATTTGGGTTAGGAATTATATGTACGTCGTATCTCATATACCAACAAAAGCCACACGTCTTGTTCTCCAACGCGACTTCCATTGCCACGAATGACGAATACTGTTTCGACCGACTATATTAGGTACAACTAATATTTTTTTAAATCGCGAGTGTGACATCAATAAGCATCAGATGAAAGTTTTCAGCCACCAATACGTTTGTACGAATAACATTTTATTATAAATGCAATTCATACTAATGCCGATACATTAATCCTGCTCAGTCTCGGTGCAATCTATATAATATAATAATATAGGCAGAATATAACCTCTGCTATTGCAATATTATAGTCGTATATTAAGATTCATGATTTCAGACAAATTATTCTGATGATAGAGCATAATATAATACGCATCAGTCCGTAATATATACATATATCAATATAATATGCCATATTAAATATGTCGTACCTATATATACATTATACCAGCACGGCAACACAATATAATATTATTCCAAGTACGTGGTATGCGACTGTATGAGGTATTGAGGTCCTGGTGGCCGGTGCTACGGAACAACTACAGTTGTGGCAAGCGGTAACAACGCATGTCATTAGATTTTGCCCATGTACTCACAAGATACGAAAAATAATAGTAAAAAAATTGCAAACAAACAATGATTACGATAACATTTAAAGGTCTCAATTCACGATAAATTTTATACATTAAAATAATATTATTGACCGCGTATTGATCGTGTTTAGGCCGTTTAGGGTGTATTCAATTTATTATATAAAAAATATCAAAATAATGTTGATATTTATTGATACAAATACAGTAAAATTTATCGTCAATATACCTAACCTGGAAAATCCATATCATTAAAACACTCACGTAAGATTATACCAGAATAAAAAATATCTATCTCTTAATAAATTACAAATCTACACCAAATAAAATCTACACTATTGTTATCCAACTCAATAGTACGGACATTATTCACCTTCGTCTGTCTAGACAGCCATAAAAATTTAAAAATCCCTCTAAAACAAATTTCCGAGGGATAAGTTTAACGGCTTCCGTCGTGGTTCATGATCGCGAGGAATAGTTAAACACACAACTTCATACAATTCCATTTCTTAAAAAATGGATTAAAACCCAATTGAAAAATGTCCATAAAAAACTCAAAACATTAGGAGCCTGGCACCATAAGGATTAAGGTTTCGAAACAATGCAAAAAATATACATTTACGACCCAGACTGTCACAGGACGTAGGTACTCCACTCCTGGAAATCCTTCTAAATCTCACGACGACGAATAAAATATATTTGCACACAAAACCTATTGTATTTTTATACTCATTAATCCTATGCCTATTGTCATATATAATCAATACTGTAGAGGCGTCATTTCATTTATTTTTCGGGCGTGCGAGCTTTTAGGCAGGCCCATTATTTTACAATTTCACCAGGCCATCTAATAATTAATATATAGGTATATAATTATAGGTGCGTAAATATTGTATATTAGACAGATACCTACGTCATACGCATCGATATAATAATACCAATACGACACGATTAATTAGGTGTTCGTGACATTTGGCGCGTATAGGTAGGTATAATGTACATAATAATATTGTTAATATTTAAATTCATATAGAAATTTAGAATATCATAGATACTTTTATACTATTACCATTATACTCTGTGATATTGTGTTATCAATAATCGCTATGATTTCGTTTTGATAACGATTAGGCACATAAATATTAACATTGTTGTGTAGGTATTATTTGTATTTTACAATAACATTGTTGCGCGTATTTGCGTACAGCCGAGCATCGCGTACGGGAAACACCTGTGACATTATTAATTCATCGTTACCGCCGAGTATGTAATGTTGTACAATATCATATCGTTATAATTATACCGATCAGAAAAAAAAATTATTTTTTCTCTGCAGTATTCACCGCATTTAATACTTTAATCATATTAAGTATTACATTTAATATAACGTTATATTTTGATAATCGTACCACAACACTCCTACCCCACCACAACCATCACTAGAATATACATATTATCGGGGAAAAATGTTGGCAATCACGGCTGCGACGATCAAATCGAGAGTCAAGACACATTATTATACGCGATATACTGTTATTTATAATATAATTTTAGTACGTGGGAAATTACGTGTATATACCTGCGTTATGGTAATCGTTTCAACGGTCATTAATACAGTTACTACCAGTAGAAATTTTACGAGTTACAACATATTATTTTTACATTATTCAAGTCCCGGCTCGACAAAACTACGCGTCTAATTAGCGAACGATTCCAACGAAGAAGTGGATACGAAAAATAATATTATATCGTTAATGATATGATTATAATTTATAAACTAAACGATATTCTCGATCAAACAAGAATAATATGAATAATTACTGCTGCCAACCACTCAATCTTGGTTTACAATCATAATAGATACCTACCTACGTATCTATATTATATGATATTATAATATTAATAAATATAGATTATAGGTAACGATTAAAACGTTCAGCATTATTAATCAGTACACACTTGATCCGATATTATATTATTATAATGCGTGTAATAATCTTTGGACGATCGGAAGGTAATTAATCGATTCGTTAAAATAATAAAATATACACATATTAATATAACAAATAACAATACAACGTTTTATATTATTTAATATTTATTTGTTAATTTGTTATTAATTTAATTGAAAACAGCAATCTTAACATTGAATATATAACATAAAATTAAAATTTTCAAATTTGTTATAAAATAAGTAAGAGTATTTGGAATTAGGATAACCAGAATAATATAATTAAAAACAAAAATTTAAGTTTGAAAATTAAAATTACATGATAAATATGAGACGTAACGTATATAACATGTATGAACTATAGTATTATAATATAGTAGGTACCTAAGCAGAATAATATCGACTAACAAAAAAGATGAAAACGTGCTATAGTCTATAGACTATACTACTATAGAGATGTGATGCTGGAGAAAATAAAATGAAATCGAGATAAAAACAAACTAAGAAGTGTTAGATTTAGTAAAAGAAAAATTAACTTTGTTCAATAGTATAAGATTAAGACAATGATGTGCGATTATATGCCGACCAGGAACTCCATAACATCATGCTAGAGTCTAGAAGGTATCATAGGTAGGTATTATTATAGAAGGGAAACGTTGAAGAGGAAGGCCGAGAACATAATATTATTAAATATTATAAAAGTTAAATAATCAAAGATTATTTACGAGTCGACTAGTTCGGTTAATATTAGTTCAGTATCTTATTAAAGATGAGGCGTACGCAAGTGAATTTTGGAGAGATAATTTTATTACAAATTAATCTACGAATTGAAAATTAAAACATAAAATATATAATAAAAGTATATTGTATAATGCCTTTATTGTAATATGTTGAGCTTGGACACTAATGGCAAACTACTACAAACAGAACACATAGACAAAATATTATGTCAATTGTCAAATGCATTTGTAAGTTCGTACGTATTTTCTTACTTAATATACAGATCTTTATTAGACGTGATATTTACCACATAGAGTACGATTAAAACAAAACACAAAATAGAAACAAAATATGACAACTTACTGACAACAGCATTATGTTTCTGTGTATTTTGAAAATTATTTAAGTCAATGCCATCCTATTATTTGCACGATTGATAATAATATAATATTATTATTACTTTGTGTGTTGGTAAAATACTAAAATAACATTTGGTAAACTAACAAATGATATGGAAATGATGTTGCATAAAACTCGAAAAATAAGAGAACAAGACCTTCATTTCGTTGGTGTCAAAATAATAAACAAGAATTACCTACTAAAGATAATGACGACGAACGGAAAACGATTAGAACGCTACAACTACAAGTATTGTGATTGCTCATTATTATTATCTAAAACCTTTTGAAAATAATTAAACTACACATATCAATATAATAATTATTATGGAAATTGTTTGTATAATGACTGGTCTTTGGTGTGAACTGCAAAGCAAAGCTGGGAAAAAGTATCATTATAAATTAAAATACTAGTTTTTTTTTTGTCAATGTCAAATTTTATAGTACAAGATTAAAATCCTTGATTTGAATATTTATAAATAATATTAAAATCAAGAAAAATAATCAAGAAGTAAACTTTCTTCTTAACATAACATACAGTTATAAGTATATATTTGTATAAAAAAATATCTACAAAAAATTGAAATACTTATAAAAAAAAATAATTAAAATTTTTGTAAAAAAAAATCGACATAATAATACATCTATACATATTATATCCATAGATAAGTTATATGTATTATACTAGCTATAACTTATAATTAGTGAGCTATAACTTATATGTTTATTTTATCTAAAATGGGAAAATACTTATGAAGTATATTCCTATTTCCTTTCGGCTATATTATTGCTATGTTTTGAAATGTATTAAACTTTTTTATTAGTTTATATTTAAAAATTAATTTTTATAACTATTGTGTAGATCAGTAGATCTCACATAATACAAGCAGTACGTTATACACTGTATATTATATATGGTACTGCACATAATATATTTTTAAGATGTATTGATAATAGTGATACGATTTTTATTTTTTAGAATTTAGTTTCAACAATAACATTAATAAGTAATAAAAATAAAGGACAAATTGATTTTTACGCTTCCTATATTACTACAAACCAAGAAGCAATAAAGAGTTAACACGAACATGAATAAAATACTAAAATTATATAATATTATAACTACTTAGTACTTATAAGCATTGCCACCAAGATATTTCTAGTGGTAACAATGGTTTATTATAATATTTTAAAATTAAGTCTATATTGTTTTAGGTATATAGCAATGGTTGGTATGCCTACAAAGTACAAAGGGTTGTTATAAAGGAACTGATGTATTTTTTTTTTTTTTAATGGTAACCAAACGATAAAAGTAATCCTACATGAACATATGTTTATTGTTCTTATGATTATTATTATTATTGTTGTTGTTTTTTTTTGGGTAAACTGATGACCTATTTGAATAATTTCCATAATAATGCGGATGTGGTTAAGCCAACATTAGAAAAAATATAACGTTGACATTATAATATACTGCTCACATAGTCATATCTCAAATGAGTTTATTACTACAGGACTTAAACATAGTATTATTCCCATTTTAAATTAACTCATAAATCCTTCCACTTATTATATAGATGTGTATGGATATGGTTTATAAGTTATAATAGGGGGCCAGAATTTAAACATCCGTTGCAGTATACAATATTTTCTTTAAGACCGTTCAATGTTTTATTAAAAATTTAAGATTTTTAGTTATTATATTATACGAATTTATTAGATAGATTTACAAAATAATGTAACTATAATAAACTTTAAAAATTATTGCTTTTAGAATAAATCCAATAAAAACTTTTATATTTATTTAAATTTTTTTTTGCAAACACAATTGTTTGGATTAGTATGTTTGTTTTAAGCTTGACATACAATTATACTTAGGGAAAGCTACAAGTATAAAAATATAAAAATATTATATAGTTATTTATGTTAATAACAAATATCTACATGATGAAAACAAAATTAGTTTTAATATAAAACATAATTGTAGCTTAAATAATAATTTAACAAATAATGACTGTAGTACTGTTTACTACAATCTACAATTTATCTAATAATTATTTGATTTGTATAATATATTAAGAAATTAAAATAAAATAAAATAACTTAATGCATTTTTAGTTTTAATTTTTTTAATGTTTTTTTTTTAAATGCAATTGCAATGGCAACTGTAAAACTGTGTAACAATTAATGCAAATTTGTATAATCCGAAACAAAAATATAATTAAGTATCTATAAATGTTAAACTAGCTGATCCACAGCTTTGTTCATGAGAAATTAAATGCCCATGACCTTACTCCTTCTTGAACTCCATTATAAATGTAAGCTACAGAGGTTTTTATTAAAGTTATTTGGATTGTTTTAACCAAATATAAAACATATTGATCTAAAAACTATAATATCCAATTATAATAACTATTTTATATTCTAGAACCAATGGTGACAATGTATTGAGTAAAGGAAGTTTTTTGGTTAACTATTTTCAAATTTTAAGCTTTGAAAAGTAAAAAGTAATACAAAATAACCAATGACACCGTGGCTTTTGATAATAACATTTTGATAATTGACGAAAATGTTATGAATATCAGTAAAAAATTGTGAATTTTTAAGTGTCATCTGTTTTAAGCTTTTCATTTTATATGTAGTAGACATCTTTATTAATTATATCTGATCCTTTTATGATGTTGCCATGCGTGACAAATTAAATAATGTCAGCGGATTTACCTTGCCTTAAATCCTTATTTAAATTATACATATATTTTTAAATAGTCATTTAGATTTTGGGTGGTTTTGGCTATAAGAGGTATAAAATTATAAACAATTATATTAAATTTTTTATATTATATAACTAATGATATCTTTACAGAGACCAAAAGATATTTGTTTTTCGTGAACCAACCAATCCCTATGTAAACTTTTCTTTTAAAAAGAGAAATTAAAAAAACTATCTTGAAGGTGCACATCCTCGAGTATAGGATTACCTTAGTACCTACCAAATTTAAAAAACATTGGTTGCAGTGGATTTCTTACACATATACAAACATTGTTTTTTATTTAAAACAGTAGGCTATAATTAAAATAAATATTTAAAAATTGCAAATATTTTTGCAGATATGTTTTAACTGATTGAAGGAAAGATACTTTTAAATAAAAGTATCTAGTTACAATAGGTATATGTATATAATTATAATACATATATCAATGTACAAGATACAAGATATAATAATTAATAAAATACATGCAACATTTTCGACAAATTAGATATACTTAATAAATACTTTTAAAGTTTTAGATTTGAAGCGGAGAGATGAATGTTTCGATATTAACATTTTTTTTTTTTAATTTTTAGTTCTTTAAATTTAGATTCTAATAATTCTAATTGGAATAAAGGATGATACGTTTTGATACAGTGATGTAGTAATGTGTATTTTTTCTAATTTATTACAATATCAGTCTATTATCAACATAATCAATTTTGTTTTTGTGGTTTTAATTTGAAAGTGTTTAATTTTTGAGACTTGCATTTTTTTATCAACTATGGTTG
>VUJU01001966.1:3136-19718 GCA_009835225.1 Aphis craccivora
ACGCTATTAGTAGTATAACTAGCGAGCACTACTGGAGCTGGGACTGATGAGACTTTAGATCGTATTTATATCATTAACCATTCGTATTTTTTATACGATTGTAAAGTGCTGTTGTTCATTTTGTAAGTAATAGATACAAAATATGTTATTGTTATTGTACATTTTGATATTAATTTATTATATATATACATATAAAATATTCTTAAATCATCGTTATTTTAATTAATAAAGTACATGGTACAGGGTACAGTTATATTATTGAATTTTTAATATCATTTTAATATTATTATTGATAATATACAAATTAAGTTTGGTCGCGTAATATGAATATCATTAACCTAACCTAGCCATTGTAATATGCTAAGCATAATATATTTGAATTGATTAAGATTACCAAAAAAAAAAAAAAAAAACGAAGATTGTTATCACATAATGCGGAAATATTTACCTACACTTAGTACTTAGTTTCCATATACCTAGTTAATTTTTATCATTTATATATTACCTTATAGAATATGGGTAGATAATAAAATTTATCAATTTTATTATGTTTTAATTATTTATTTTATGTTATTCTCAAAATATGCTTATTCTAATTTGTGTAATATTAAAATTTTAAACAAGGTTGTTTATAAAAATTATATTTATAATAAATATAATGTCATATATGGTTTTTTTGGGAGATGGTGTTTTGCGCCATGAATAAGTAGATTTAAGTACGTATGTAATTTGCACCAAAATATAAAAACATAACATATGTATTTTGCGCCACATAAACAAATAAATTTTGGTATTTTGCGCCGAGACAGAAAACGAAATGGAATATGTAATTTGCGCCACACTTTCAATAATATTCAATTTATCGACAAAATAAAATTGACAAAAAAGGTTTAGTTTCGTTAATAAGTTATAAGTGTAAAAAAGGTGAGTAAGTTAAGTATTATAAGTAGCTAGGTATTTTATTTCAAAAGTTATGTTATATTAAAAAAATAGTATATAGGTACTAAACGAAAATTTATTTATTTAATATACATGGAGTTTGTTTCACTATACTTTTATTTATAGTTATGTTATGACTGATTTTTATATGTTTTATTACTACACGAAAATTTACTTATTTAATATACATATGGAGTTTGTTTTACTTTTATACATTTTATTTATAATTATAATATTATGGCGCTATTTAAATTTTAATTAGATGAACAATGACGCAAATTACAATTTTAGTAGGTACAAGATGGCACAGATTAGATAATGCATTTTTATTTAATTTTATTTGGCACAAATTACCAAAATAAATATTTAGATATGGCGCAAATGATATATAATTTTTTTTTTGGGGGTTGTTTTTGGCTTAAATTACATTCGCCGGTTTTTTGGATTTTTTAAGTAAAAATAAAACAAATTAATAATTGAAAAACTTTTTGATTGTTATTTATTTATTTTGTAAGACTTAGAAAAATTAAATTTTTAAATAAAGTAAAACTATTAAATCAGTAATAAGTACCATTTATGTATTAAAAAAATTAAAAAATAGGTACATTTCATAATTTAAAATTATACATATTTATTTATTTAAATTAATGCTGACATCTATAAATTGTTTACCTATATTAGTATATTACATTTTAATTATCTACATTTCATAAAAAAAATTCCATTCTCTATCCATATGGAACGAAACATGTCATAAACTATACTTTAACACTAATCGAATACTGAAAATAAAATTTAAAATATTTTGTCTTCATTCCTTGACAAATTTCTATGAATTTAACGCCATTCGACCGGATCATGATGACACATCACTGGTCATTGACTACCTGTTTTTAATATAAAATAATACACAAAATGCGTTTTAAATCATTAACAATTAAAAAAAATTAAACATTTCAATCATTGAACGGCCATTTAATCACCGCCACGTCACACGTCACAATAACCGCACCGCCGTATACTATATTTTTCGATTAGTTCTCTCTCCGCGCCCAAACTAATAATAATTATTATTATTGACACTGTGGCAAACGAATTAATTAAAATGTGAAAAATAAATAAATAAAAAAGTAAAAACAAAACGAGCCTACGAAGTACGAATGACCAGTAATTCCGCTACGCACAGCACGACCTCCCGGTCGATCGATCGATCTCCACCGACGGATTTTGATTAGCCCGCATGGCAATAACTGCAACCGCATCCCGTGTGTACGTACACATCACGAGTTCAAAATGTGATAAAATTAATACACGCAAAGACGAGCGTACGATATTATATTATTATTTGTATGCGCGTGGCGGTTATATAATTTAGAGATTCTTTCGGTCGAAACACAAGTTGTTTTTTTTTCTCTTCTCTCGTACACATCGCCATCATAAGTGCATATCTCCATCGCCACCCCACTGTCATTATTCTCTAGACGATAACACGCCGCGACGACGACGACGACGTCTACTCATTGTGCAACATTTCAAAAGCAAACAGTTTCGGTCTGTATCCCGCACAAAACCACCCACTCGTACCCACACATACCCATCACACACACACACACACACACACACACACACTCGTATGAGCGTTTGTATATAGGTATATAATAATATAATAATAATTACTTAACGTCGGAACCACCGTATTCGTATTAAGAGAGAAACGTCATTGCGATTATACACTATAGTGCTGTAATCTCTATAACGGCCGTGGCTGTGGTGTTGATTAATGGCAGACTCCGCTGGCGAAACTTCGTATATACATCTATATTATTATATATTTTTATTTATTAAAACTGCGTGTAGTCCCGTATATAATATAATACGTATACGAAACGCGGACCACAGTGGTGGCAGTTATATTTTCACGGGACGTCATTGCATATAGGTTCTATTGCGCGTGTTTCGCAGTCGCTTCTTCCGCGAGATGGAACGGACTTTTGAAAAACGATTCAGTGAAACGTTACGCCGAGCACCGGATTCGACCACCACCACTCCACACCACCACCGCAACCCAACACCGAACCCACCGCCGCACCGTCGAAGGCGCGAGAGGCGAGACACATATATTATACAGTCCCATACGAGACATGCCGCGAAATTAATTTTGGTACTCTGCTGCAAGTCTCTGGTGGTATTTTTAATCATTATCAACTCATAACGTACTGTCATACATCATCATATTATTATAATAATATGTGTGTACAGTGTAGTGTGTACTTACCGTGTAGGTATACTGCTTGTATACGTTTCAATTATAATACCGACCGAAATGATTTTGATTTAAACGTAATATTATTATATAATTTAATTATACGCTGCTCGTTCAAACGAAATATAATCTTTCCGCAATGCATTTATACTATAAATAAGACTATAGAATTACATTTTGAAGTTACCCTTAAAATGATCTGTACCTACAACATGTTTATTGTTATTATGCTCCTGTTACCTATAGAAATCAATAATAAAATAATTTTTTTTTTTTTATTTAAACCATATAAATAACTATTATTACATACTGTTTAAGCTGTATTATAATTTAAAACTGGTTAACTATAAATGTCTATTCTCTTATAATAATTCAATAAATTATAAATTATAATACGTAGAGTACCTACTTTTAAGAACTTATTGATGTGTTAACATTTTTACGCACCACCTCTAAAAAAATGGGTCTAGAGTAAATTGGTATAAAATATAAATTCGATGTCACGAAAAATTGTAACGGAATCTTAATTGTTGCCATGGTTGCCCATGTATACGTTCCACGCGAAATTTTATACAGAAAAATTGGACTAGAGTGAATCTGTGAAAACTGAATGTCACGAAAAAGTGTTACGATAAAAAATGGCTAAAACTAGTTTAGAAAGGGTAAAGGCATATCGGAAACGTCAACGCATAAAAAATAAGACTGGCTCTAAATAAAATAAATCTCCAGAGAGTGCTACACAGCGGCAAAGAAAACGGCGAGCCCATATTTGATGTTAACATATCAATATTGAACGACAGATACAAACTCCGACACACACATTTTTTAAAAAAATTTTACCCGATTGAAATATCAATTTGTTAGTCTTATATATTCGTGCCTAACATAAAAATTACATAAATAAAAAATGTCTAAATAGTGCGCTTTGCATGGTACCTATAATATACAATATGACTATTATATATAAAAGCAAAGTTCTATACTACTGATCCAAAATTATTATAATTACTAATCTTTTTTATTACCAAATATTTTTTTAATGGTCGGTTGATCATATATACAAATAAAATAGGTAAATTAAACAACACCATGTTAGTTGTTATAATAATATATAAGTTACGATAAGCAGTATAGAGGTTTTTTTCATACGATACCACGGCTAACCTACCAATTGCTACCACAATTTGTAAAAAAATTTACAAGTTTGCAGTTAAATGCCAGACTCTGTGTAATGATCGATTTGACCTGCAGATAAAGTTTCAGCATGTAAAATCAACATTTAAACACACAGAAAATACACCATATACGTATACATTTTAATAAAATTACCGAAATGCTCTCTCGTCGGGCTTATAAAAACCAAATCATTTAAATGAATTAAAAACAATTGTATTACATAATAATGCATGTTAATACAGTACTTGTATTTTTTACATGAGCTAAACTTGATAGAATAAAAAAATATCTCATGTAAACATTTAGTTTTTTATCTTCATTTAAATTTTTAATTGTAATTTGTAGGTTGGTACTTATTAGTTTAAGACTAAATAATAATATGCACCTCGTTCAAACGAATGTTTGAATCCGATGTATATAAGAAATTAGAATTTAGAAGTTAATATTATATTAAAATTGGAATCTAAAAAATAAAATGATTTCAAAAGATGTTTAATTTAAGCATAAATTATGGTCTACTTAATAATTATATTTTAGTTTAGCTAACATAAATTAATGGAATAAAACAGACTCGCTGTTTTCAATGTGCCTAATGACTTGTACACAATTAGTTTTGAGAAGTTGTATATTATAATATTGTGACAAAGTTAAATGCTTTACCAGCTAGTTGATAAAGTTAACTAGTAACCATAGTTACAAAAAGCGATTATGAGTAAGTACATGTATATTCATCGGGTATTCAGGGCTGTTTTACGAGATTAACCGGCAGCAAAATTACGTGCGGTATTGGTGTTGTAAATATGGCCAACTGTGGGGGTCAGATTGCATAAAGTGAACACTTTCTTTTAAACTTTGTTGTAAGTGATATTAAAAACACATGTATTCATAAAAAAAAGCTTTATACGTGTTTTTGATCATAAAGTAACATGCAAGTACATTTTTATGCGGAGTAAAAGAAAAGAAAACACCTATTATATTTTAGTTTTACAAATATTTAAAAAAACATTATTTTACTTACCTACTTTAAAAAAAAAAATTGTCATATTATTTATGAATTTGGTCTCTGAATGAAACTATAAACTAAACAAAACATGAATTAAAATAACTAAAAAAAATCGTATTTACTCTGTATTAACTATTGAAAATGTATGTGCTTAAAAAGTAACCATAAGACATGTAATATTAAATCGTTAATCTAAAACAATATTATGAATAATAGTATTGCAAATTATTAGTAAATATCAATAGTTGTGAATTTATTGTTCTTCTAATGAACGTGATTATGAACTAAATGTAGTTTTTACATTTTTTAACCAAGTTTGATAACTTATCAATGATGGACATAAAGAGTTTTAAGGAATCTGCAGGAACTAGTTTCTATCTAAATAATGTTTATTATTTATATTTATAGAACATCTGTGGTATAGACTTAACTAATTTTAAATTCAGATAGCGTATACAAGTGAACAATTTCATTACAATGTGTGGTATAAATAGTACTAAATCATATAGTGGCTAATTTAAAAAATAATGACAACAAATAATCCACAATAGACGGAACTGGTTTGTTGCATAACTTGCAAATAAACAATTAAAATACAACTTTTTAAAACATAACCATCGTATTTATAGTTTATACACTTTTTATTTTTTCCTGATGATGACTATTGTTCGTTTGGTCATTCTAATTTATTGTTCATCCGTATAGTATAAGTAATAAGGCGTGTTTACGTGTATAATTCTACAAGGTTACCAAAGCAGTTATTACTTATAATTTATAAATTATCATTGTTATTTGCTGTACAATGTATTTATAACAATAACAGAAACGCTTAAAATATAATAAAATCCATATAACCAAATAATATACAATCAATATATTATGTTAAGATAATTTATTACTGTCATTTCTCATTATATTATGGACGATTATAGTGTTACGTCACAATAATTGTCTAAATATTTTCTAATCGGATCAAAACAAATTTTTGTGATTTTATTTTAAAATCATATTATTAAAAGAAAAAATTGAATAATAAGTACCTAATTTAAACTTCATTCTACAACTGTTTTTAATTATTGTGATACATATTTATTGATACTGCTTAACAACTTTATAATAAAACTATTAATTTAAAAAATATTATGTTTTAATATAATATAACTTTTTATTAGTTTGAATTTAATGGAATCATTGATAAGAAATAATAACAAGCATAATGACGTATACGAAATATAATCATCCGTGTTGAAAAACTACGTAGCTCGCTGTGATGTTTTTGCCAACAAAATGTCTACATGAATTCAAAATAACGAATAATGTGACATTGAGGCTTACTATTATAATCACGACTGAGATACCTGTAATTCATTATAGTATTATAGTTAAATAAGCAAATAATAATTGGATATTTCGGCTTAGTTTTTTTTTTTTTTATTAGTAGGTATCTAAATCATCTTCATTCATATTACATTGTTATTGACGTTGCGCAGTTACTGTATAACTTTTACAATTTTCGATTTTTTAAATTGTTGACATAAGATCATATTATAAAATAATAATAATACCTATGTCCTAATTATTATAATGGAGTGCAGAGTTACGTGCCTACCCAATCCTAGTAATAGAATGCGTATTAATCAAGTGCGGTGTTAACCCGTGTACACAATCCACTCGGTTAAATGTTGGTCAACAGTAAATATCTGACGGTGAACTCTACAATACTAATATTACAATACATGCATTTATTATACCTAATATATTAATATATACGAGTTCACGACCCAACGTCGAACACAATATTACCTATATTATTTAATATTATTATGCGCTTATTATTCGTAGCAAAACCGTTTAGCGGTCGGGGTGAATAAAATATTATTATTCTTCCTCGGGTGGCTGCAGGTGTCGGTGCGCGAGTCTTCCTTGCTGGCAAACTTGTGGAAGTAGACGAGTTCCGCGATGAAAGCGATTCCGCTCGCGATCAATCCGATCATGAGGCACAGGAACGCGATCACCACGTTCTTCAAGGTGAACACTTTGTGCGGGTCTTTTCGATGATGGTAATCGGATATCGGCCTGAACGGTGTGGCGTGCATAAACCAACTGTTGACGATGCCACTCTCCACGAACGTGGTGATTACGCGGTCCACGACTTTTATGAACGGCACGTCTTTGCGGACCAGGTAGACGATGTGGAACGACCGTGGGCATTCGTCCACTATGTGCAACAGCACTTCGTTGTTTTTCACGTACGAGCTGGCAATTTTTTCCACCAGATCGTTTTTCCTCCCGATCGCAGCCGAGGTCTTGACATAGCCGCGACACGATATGAAAATAATATTATGAAAGACAAATAACAATAACGATACAAACACATATTATCATTACAATAATATTATATACGCATATAATATAAGACAGTGCGCAATAATCATTGCACAGAGAGATATCAGATTATTATAAATTGTATATTATTGTCGTAGACACTCATCGTTCCAAAAATCAAGGTTAACCTCAGCTAAAACATTAGCAAAAAAAAAAAAAAAATTGTCTGTTCGACAAAATTTTATATTATTTGCAACTCTATCAACATACCAGGTCAACCGTTAAAATACATCGGTACTAACTACATCCGTTCGGAAATAAGACACTACTGCAAATATATCATTTATTAACGTTTTATACTGTCAAATTATTATGTAATAATATATGTCAATTATTTGTCCACAACACACATAATAATTACACATGCTGCATCACATCCCACATATGTTGCAATGTCATACATACAATAATATATCATTTATGACCTATTAGTTTTGTTTTACTAAAAGGTTCATTTGAATATTGTTACCAAATGAAAACAATAAATTACCATCGATCACCCATTACGCGAACCCATTGTTATTGCGTTATTTTATATTATAATATACAGTTTATTTTCCGGGCGACAATTTTGGAATATATTTGATTCAACATATAATTATACAACATTATTTTAAAAGCCACACTATCGAAAAATCCGTTTATAAGATTTAAGAATATACGTATTTAATGGGTTTTATTGAAAAGTGAGGTAGATATCCTACTAAAATCTACTTCGTCTTATTGACCTTTGAGTATATAAATATATTCAAAATCTTATCTCATTAAGTCAAGCACATACACCCAAATCAATACATTATTATTTCATAAAATACCTAGGTACTCAATGCATCTGTTTTATTGATTTTTTTCCAATTCAACTGTTCAAAATGGAAAAAAAAAACCTTTTATATTTAGAAAGCCTGAAAAAATGCTTATTCTTAAATTCTTGTACCGCTTAATATTAAATAATATATTTGCATATACAAGGTGATTCTTTTATCAAACAACACTCATTATTTCAAAAAGTATAGATATTTTTTCAATTTTTTAGATATAAGTTTTTCTAGAACTACTTAAAATTTTAATTTTTTTCACTCTTATATTTAATAGAAAAAAACTATCAATTTTTGATTTTAAAATGGCAACATAATATATTAATAATTGCATAAATTAAAGCCATTTTTCATGAATTTTCACGTTGAAATTGTTAACTTTCGTTGATGCGTATTAGAGTTATAGTTGCTTAAAGTTGGTTGGTTTTAGAAAGCTTTTAGGTGTTATACATCAGTACTAATTAGCACCGTCAGAACTTGGGTTTTTATTTGTAAAGTCCAGTAGCTATAGCCTATAATAGTAATGAATTCGATATCATCGACCCCATGGTGTAGCAGATAATGGTAATATTTATACCTGTTACTACCTGTCATATCTTATTGTTGATGTCTTATAATTATAATTAATTGAACTAATATAACTTTTATAAATACGAATTAGTTATAACACATTTATATTTAATAACTTCCTAATAGTAATCAACTTTGAAGAGCTACCTATATCTTATAAACGGATTAATAAAAAATGAAAATTTCAATGTAATAACTCATAAAAAAAATAGCCTTATTAATTTATGAAATTTTAAGTATACCTAAGATTTTATTTGAAAATTAAAAGTTGATAGTGGTTTACCTGATAAATATAAGGATGATTATATGGAAGAGTTCTACAGTTCTAGAACAGCAAATTTTGAAAAAAAAAAAAATTTGAAAAAGTCAATATTTTTTGTAATAATGAGTGTTTTTGATAAAAGAATCATTCTGTATGTATATATTATGTCATATTAAATTATTTTTTTATAGATTTGTTGTATTATTTTATAATAATATTATAATCAATCATCGTGGTTTATATTTTAAATTGTATTACTGCACTTTCTACACATATTGAATTTAATATTCACTATAATAAATAATAATATATAGATTTTATTATATGATGGAATTTCGATAGTAATAATAACGATATTGTACAATGATTACCCGTTTGCTCGCCACTTCGCCGAGTATGTCCATGGACTTATTGTTGATGATTGAAAATCGATCTGACATTTTCACGTACACCGGTCTCTCGTCGGACAAAAATAGCAATATGAGGTTGTTGGAAGCCGATAGCACTGGCATACCGGTGTCGTATAGTTCTTGTACGGTGGCGACGTCTCGTTCGTATTTCGGATAGCTCAGATACTTGACCATGACCGCTTGCAGACTGGTAGCCATGATGAATCCGAACAGAACGGTGGATACGACCATTAAACGTTCGGAAATGTTGTTCGGCACTCGATTGAGCGGCACCATTAAGAAAACTCTGAACAAATTTATGGACAGAAGGGTGAGCGTGTACGGTGTATTCGTCGTACGCCGTATAAGAGTCCACGCACTCAAAGCTACAACGAATGAACCGGCTAAACAGTACCAAAGTCGCACGTCGAACGCCGTAAATATGGCCCGCCATTGACTCATTTGTTGCGCCTTTGGCACGACGAAACACAGCTCATCGAACATCACTGGTGTCGTGTATTGGATCGTGTTGTTGGATTCGTATGCCTGGAGTAAATAAATAATCAAAAAAAAAACAATCCAACGGATATTATGAATATTATAAGTAGTCTCGACAAAAAAAAATTCAATATCGATTAGGTAAATATTTCTATTTAAAAAAATAATAAAATAATTGTTCTCACTAAGTTTACGTTTCTTATCTTTTAAATACATTAACATATAGCTATCATGACATAGAAAATTCTTTACAATTAGTTGGGAACATGCACTTTATAGTTTATAAATTCACCAAGTACTTTTAGTTAAAGGTTTTATTAGCGCTTACATAGAAGCACCGTTTAAATAGTTTTCGAGAATGTTAATAGGAGTAAAATTTACCTACCTATTATACAATATAAAGGTACAATACTGGTATTCTCATATAAGTTTAGAATAGTTAGTAGATTTGAAAATTCTCATACTCCATGTAAAATGTAACACTTATATTTTGTACGTTAATTTTATTCTGTGTAACTAACAGTATTATTACGTAATTTGTTTTTTAATATACTAATAAGATGACTAAAACAATAACGCAGTAACCCATAAGGATTAAGGGCATAATCAAAATAATTATTATTTAATAACAAAAAGAGGCGGTATTATGATAGCTGGTAGTCCGATGATATAGAAATCAACTACTTATTTTAACTGTGCTAACAAAAGTACATCAAATGCTTAGTTTTAAATTAAAGTTTTGAAAAAACATAGTTCTATACATCGAATTCGTTTATAAAATATAATAGGCATGTTCTTTAATACTAAATAATAGCAAAGGGACATATTCGTCTTATGCCTATATAGTTCTACGTAAAAATGTGGGTCTTTCTATAATTGTAATAAATTATTATTTATTAATAATGGTGACTTTAGATTTCGCCGCTATAACATAAATCGTGATTTCAGAAAAACGACTATAGTGTTTTTCATATTGTATGATGTATTTAGCCTAGCTTGGAAGAAGAATTTCATCCTATCATTTAATCAATCAGTATAAACACATGAATCATTCGGTCACAATAAAGACTTAATATAAATTTAAAAATAATTTTTTTCCGAAAATCATGGCTTATCATGGCTCACTGTGCGGTTCGAATTCGTTTTTTAAAAGATGCTACACCCGCAAGACGTGCCATCTTCGTCTCACAAACATCAAATAATCTGCATGATCGGCTTTAATATTGAGTGATTTTCACGTGTATGAAACTCAAAGGTAAGAATGTTATCTGAATGGCAAAATAATTACATCGAGAAAGACTCCGTTGAACGCCATGTCCACCTTGTTGTACACCAAATCGCCCAACAGACCGGTGTACGTGAAGTTGGAGTCAGTGCCGGTGTCGTTGGCGGTCGCGGCATGGGACTCGGTGCCGACGGATTCGGAGTTGGCCTCGGCCCAGCCGTACTTGCCGCCGTCGCTGGGCTCGCTGTAGATGGGCGTGAAGTTCATATGCTTGGCCACCGTGGCCGCTACGATGCCGTCCATTCCCCCGTACGAGCCGTCCGGCAGCTTGACCGCCTTGAGCCGCTTGGGGAACATGCATATGCGCACCGGATGTCCGTTCAGGTCGGTCATCCTCGAACGGCCGACCGCGCGCAGCCCGGTCGCGTTCACCGGCCGCTCGGTGACCACGTTCCTGTACGGGTTGTACGTGAACGCTACCTCGTACGCGATTATCACCACGTTGGCCACGGACTTGCGTCGCCAGGCGGCCCGGAACAGCGTCTTGACCGCCGACCGTTCGACCGCGCCCGGCCGGATCAGCCACACGACGTAGTGCGACTTTTGGTCCCAGGCGGCCGCCACCGCGCCGTCGTCGATCAGTCCGAGCACGGCGTCCACCGGCCGCCCTTCGACGATCACCAGCACCGCCCGGCCGTCGCTGTCGGCGGCGGCGCGCGCCTCGTCCGGGCCGCGGTTCGCAGCCGGCCCGTGCATCAGTACGGCCGTGCCCACCAGGTCGTGCACCGCGCTCAGGAACCCGTCGGGCGTCGGTCCCAGCGCGACCACGGACATGGCGAACGGCTGTTGGGCCAAGTCGATGGCGGTCATGCGGCACACTGCGATCACTGTCGACATGTCGCGGCGATACGCCACCGGCCAGCGGTCGTCCACGGGCAGCAGACGGCCGACCACCACCGTGGCGGCCACCAGCAAAGCGACGGCTCGAGCGACGGTCATAACGACGAACGATCGTCCGACCTGGTCGTATGCGTGCAAACGATAACGATGTGACGGGACGCGTCGTATAAAATATTAATGTCATCGCGATTCGTAAAACGTTACATTATATCATTATCGTTATTATTTTGAGATTGTCAGGAGTTTGTCGCCGCCGCCGATAACGTCTACAGCCAGTCGAGGAATTTCAAAAATGACAATAATAATATTGTACATTGTGACGATAAGCGGCACGCGATATTATAATAATATTTCGTAAATTATTGCTCACGCTTACCGAGTGAATAAGCGATCGCCGATTTTCAAAATATCATAATAATGACACTAGAAATGTCTCTACTCAATGATGAATTATTCATTAGCGACAATTGCAGAAACGTGGTGGCGGCGACGACGACGTTCGGTTTTGATTTAACGTTTTATTTCGAATATTATATGCTCGGCAGCGCACCGTATATTCTAACGTAATGATGCATTATTTTACGCGTCAACTACGGTAGTCATTAAATTTGCAAAAGACGCACAATCGGACCTGAAGTATTACCGCCAAACGTGTACAAAAAAGACGCCCCCCGCGGTCGTACAAATGTCGTCGATTTCGTTAAAATCAATGTACAATGCGATTATATAAAATAATTACTATCCGTGGCTATCACGTATCCGTTCGACTAAAACCCTAAAATAATTCAAAGGAAATTGTACATTATTTTATTATAGTTTATTTCAATTGCAGAGATTACCTATACTTTACTGTTGCGGCCATAATCATTATTCACTATATTATGTAGTTTCGATATTGTTAGAATTTTAACGATAGAAGATAAATGCGATAATATTAGCAGCTAAAGGTACTAAAAAAAAAAAAAATAAAATAACATAAAAGAGACGAAATTACGTTCGATATGCACCACTGGCTGATTAAACCACGGATTTGGGATACAATGTATTTTTTCTTTTTATTATTATTAAAATTTAAAACAATATTTTTTCGGTTGAAAATTACAACATATCTTATAATTTATTTTGATTAAAATATTAAATACATAGAAGTGGAATAATACCACTTAATTAATATAAAAATTATATTGCATCCATCCCCTAATCTAAATAATTCTCATAAGTACAGCACCATTTTTTAGGGAGTGGCAACAGAGTGTAATTTGGTATAATAGCATACCTATTTTTCCGCGTCTCATTGACTTGTGGTAAACTTAACAGACGACCAAATCATAAATGTTAAAATGATAAAAATAAATTACAAACTATAATACATCGAATTGTATATTGACTTTAACGAAATCGATGACATTTGTACGACCACGGGGGCGTGTTTTATTTTTTTTTTGTACACGTTTGGAGGTAAACCGTTGGTAAAATCCTTCAGATCTGATAGAGGTAATAATATGTATTTACTAATTTTAAAATTATTTTAATATTAAATGTTAAAATAATTTAACCCTTCAAATCTATACATGTATCATACTGTAATGAAGAAAAGTATCCTGATAATGAAATGGTTCTCTATGAATAAATTTGTAATTACTCCATTAACTTCTCCAGTATTATTGTTTAATTGAAGTTGTATCATGGTGACCAGTGAATTATGTGGTTTTATATTATAATATGTATTCGTAATTCGTATATCAAATAAAATAAATGTAAATTATATTGATTTATTTTTAATAATATAATATCAAATGAGTTAAAAATAAAGTTTTATTATTTATTCCAAGTTAAAATAATAATATGTTTTTTAAGTTGATTAGAAGATGTAAAATGTTTGTGTAATACATTTATAAACACAAATTAAATATTAAAAGGATTTTGAATAAATGTCTAGTAAAATAATGGCACCAAAATATTCATAGAATATGTGGATTATCAGGACGTCTTGACTTAGGCTTGTCTATGAGTTGATTAAATGCAGTATTAGGTTTGTCAAATTACGAGGAGTCGATGAACATCAACATACAAATTAGAATAATGAAGATGACAAATTACGTACCTAAATCTATTATCAGCTGATCACATTTTATAACTTTTTAATTTGGCAAACGTAACAAAGTTAAAAACACTTGCTCTTGTAATATCTAAAATAAATAATTAAAATCAAACATGATAACAAACTGAAATCAGTTGCTCACAATACCATAATTTTAATCGACTTTGAGTTTAAATTTTTAGTCAACCATAACAATATATACATATACATTTTAACATTTTTATTTAAATTAAAGTGATTCAATTTGAAAAGGTTCTTTAAATATTTACGTTTTAATTAATAGTACCAACAAAAAAAAATATACAGGGTGATTTTTTTATCAAACAACACTCATTATTTCCAAAAGTATTCATGTTTTTGAAAATATTTTTTTTATATAGTTTCAAATTGTTAAATAAACAACTTTTTTTATAAAAAATTTATATTTTTAAATATTTTTTATCCTTATAATTTTTTAAGTTTTTTACTTTTTTGAATGACAACATAGATTTTTAATTGCGTATTCCAAAGCAGAATAATTTTTTGAGTATTTTGATACATAAAAATCGAATTTAGGGTGAGTAGTTTATGAGTTATACGTATTTAAAGTTTAGTTGCGCGGAGTAGAGTGGTACGGGGTTACCCCGCAAAATGTTTGTCCACTACTCCGCTTGTCTAAATTTTAAATACATATAACTCATAAACTACTCACCCTAAATTCGATTTTTATGTCTCGAAATACTCAGAAAATTATTCTGCTTTGTAATATGAAATTAAAAATCTATGTTGTTATTCAAAAAAGTAAAAAACTTAAAAAACTATAAGGATAACAAATATTTAAAAATATAATTTTTTTATAAAAACGTTGCTTTTTAACAATTTGAAACTATTTAAAAAAATATTTTCAAAAACATGAATACTTTTAGAAATAATGAGTGTTATTTGATAAAAAAATCACCCTGTATATTAAAAATATAAATATATTTTTTTTTTTGTTCGCAGTGATGTACCGGGTTTTAACTTAAGAATATTTTAGAATTTGAGTTTTTATAATACTTAACACACCGTCATTGTCAATTAAAAAGTTTAAAAGTGTATAATTAAAACTAAACCATGTTTGTATAAGCTAAAATTTAAATTTAAAATTATTAAAATGTTGTAAATTTTTTATCTTTATATGTAAAAATGTTTAAATTAATGTTATGTTTGTTTTTTTATATATGAGGCAATATTGTTATATAATATTTAATTAATGTTTGATGCATACCCGACTTTTAAAGAGCAAAAATGTATTGTTTAATTAATTACATTACATTATAGTTTATATCAATATGTACTTAAATAGTAATGTAATATTAATAACCTAATTCATATTTGTTTGTATAAGGAAACATTATACTATAGTGCTTGCTGTTCATACTAAATATTAATACATTAAAAATAATTATTAAATAAATGCTATCTATATTAGGTACTGTGCACAGTGTGGGTACAAGAATAACTTACTATATTTATCATTATTCTTAAAGTTTCAAAATCAACTGTTTGATAAATGTTTCATTATAATATACAATAACGAACTATACGAAGTATTTATGTATAGGGACAATACTAATATTCCCATAGTCAAATATTCAAATATTAATCAAACAACTTTACTAATTACAAATTGTAATACCACAAAGTAATTTGTAATAATTATGAATTACATAACCACTAATATTTTAGCTTAGCGTTTTAAGGAACGTTGCTATTGCTTTGCCTTAAATATCTTTAATTTCAGAAATAAGCATTTTAGATGCAAGGCTATAGTTACTAGAGTTATATAAACATAACAATAGCATGTATTATATTTAAATTAACATCTAATATGATAATATTTTGTATGAAACTGTTTATTAATTAATTAATTATTTATTTATAGTATTTAAGGTAAAATATGAAAAATGAATTTAGTAGTTAGTTATATATTTATATATTTATTTTTATTTTTATATATTTATATATTTAGTTATATATTTTTTTTGGTTTCCACCATTCATACTGAAAATATTTTATTTAGAATATAGTAAGTAGG
>VUJU01001966.1:19768-44179 GCA_009835225.1 Aphis craccivora
TTATGAAATATTAATAATAATACATCGTGTATGATATCTAATTATATAAATAAGTATATGTTTTTATAAATACAAGATAATCATTCATGATTACTCAAATCATTCCTTTATTAAAACATTTCTAAAAAATATGGTATATTTTAAATTCATTTTTTAGTATCTATATTATATGACCTAATTTCCAAATAATACTTCAATTTTACTAAATCACTCAATAAAACTAAACCATTTAAAGATTGTCTTATGACGATATAACTTATTATTTTCAAATGATAATCACTTATTTTTTAGTGAATTTTTAAGCAGATATTTTTTTTGAAAATATTAATGTTTTGATATCCTTCCAGGTAGTAGTTTTTAGATTATTTAACTTTGTGTACTATAAATACTAGTAAAACGATGATAGGTTTGTATGATATGTAGAGGTTTGAAAATAATAGAAATTAATATTAATCGATCAACATTTTATATTTTGTAAAAACTGTACAAACATAAATAAATATATATATATTTATACTAGATTAAAAAATATGTATATATATATTTTTATTTAATAAAAGAATATTTACAATTTCCATATGTTCGTATTGCTCAGCAAGCAAATATATTTTTTGTAATATTAGTTTTAATATATATAATATATATATTATACAAATGATCAATGTACACGATGAGGAGAGAGAATTTATCTGACATTTTTCTATAATAATTATATAACAGCTATTATTTAAGTTAGGTCATTGTAATTTTTATTTGTAGTTGATAGATAGAATTTGTTTTATGTTTGATATGAATTGTGATACTAATGGATTTTTAAATTTATTCTGCTATTAAGAATTTAGGACCCAAGACTGCTTTTATCAAGTATAATATCAAAAATCAAGATATTTGACGTCGAAAAATTTTTAAATTAGTGTTCATTGAAATTGTAGAGATAGAGGTTACTTTTTTAAAACAAATGGAACAAATATAGATTTGTCTGAGTTATTTTGATATATTTTTACCAAATGTCGATCAAATTTACTTGGCTTTGTAGTGAGCTAGGTGTTCCTTTTAGGTTGTTACTGGCGCAACATATTGCAGTGCCATTTGCATAAGTGACAATTATGTACCAGTTATTTCAAATATATCCGCGGTACAGTTGTTGAATCGGTCAAGTGATAAATACATCCTTGCAGGAATTGTCAGTTTTTTTGCTGCTGGCAGAAATTGTTTAAAAGTCATTCACGATGGAAGATCAGTGTTAGGTACATCTAAAAAGATACCTGCACCAAATTGTTTATTTTTTCAAATTAGGATATAATTTTATCACTTGATCTATATATTTATACTCTGTATATAAATATATGTTGCACATGGGAATGTTTAGCTCCAAAAGTCTTATATTATAATGTATAAGTCTTATTTTGTTGATAATAATTTTTTCAGAGAAAGCAAGAGTTTTAAATAAGTAGATTAAATATTATACCTATCTATTATGTTTTATAGCTGTAATAATCATTTTTAATATTGATATATTTAATATACATACATTTTCAAGAACCAAGAAACTACTTATTTGGATTTTAATTTAGATACACGAAACGTTTTTTAAAAAAAAGAACCTAATTCATATTATTTTACAAAAAAAAAAAAAAATTGGTGTATAAAAAAAAATTCATAATATGATTCTCATAAAGCATACTAAAAATTTCCAACAAATAAAATTTGAATTAATATAGTATTAAAGAAAAACATTGAGATGGAAATGCTTGATGAATCACTCTGTATAGTATATATAATATTGAATCGTTCAACAATGAAACGAATAATTCTTTTTATATAATTTAATGTAATTGACTTTTGTATAACATTTACAAAATATAAATCACTCATTAATTATAAATATATAACAATGCTAAATGCTGGACGAAAATGAATTGATCAAAATTCGGTTGTTAAAGTATGAAATAGTATTTCAAAAAACGTTAATTATGTAACAAAATATAAATTTAATCATTATTATTAAGAAAAAAAGTGTCTTAAAGTTTTAACATTTTACAACTCATACAAATTATAAAAACTTTTAGTTACTTAGTTACGTATATACTTTATACTAGGTATTATAAGTGTATTGAATAATATTTTTTAAGCAAACCAATTCAAATTATTCTCATTTTATCATAACTTATAAGTTATAACTTTTAATTAGTTTGACTTGTATTATTATTTGTAAATATATTATAGCTATTAAAATGTAAGGTAGCTAGTATATTTTTTTTCATTTGAAAAGTACGATCAATCTAAAGTCTATATATATTAAATATTCAACAAATGTTATGTGTATATTATAGGACTAGTTATATTTAAGGTTTCTGAACTTGAAATATTTCGATGATATTATTAAAAACATAAATATTTATACATATTATCTTGGAATGAGTCTGATATTAACTTAGTATGATAATATTAGTTACTTCATTAATAACATATTAGATAACAATTGAATGTCTATTATTCGTTATGTTATTTGGCACCAAACTAATATAATACTTGTAGTTAAAGTTCTTATGTAATTTATATAAGTATATATTGCGATACCTACCTAATGAATTTTTACATATTATTTAAAATTATTTATCAGTTACTACCTAGTTACTTAGTACCCATATTAATAATAATAACTAATAAATGATAACACTACTGTAATTTTCTAAACATATTATAATTTAAATAGTTATTAAAAGTATCAAGTAATAGATAGGTAGATACTAAATAAAAGTATAAATCATAAAATAATAATTTAATATTTATATATTTTATTTATTACATCGGTAAATTAAATTTTAAATCTTAAGTAATAAAGTTATAATCATAATTTACAATTTATTTATGTTATACATTTAACAATATTAATGGTCAAGTATTTATAATTATACTTGAACAGCTATGGAATATTATTAATATTTCACTAAAATTAGCTTTTATATATTTCATTTAAGATGTATAGGTTTAGTCTCAAAAATTACAAAAGATTTTAATGTAAATTGTTTATTTTTTTAGTTAAAAAAAAACAATAGATTGAGATACACAAACACAACTTTAAGGAATTTAATTCAATAAAATGATTAAGTACTTATATATCATTTTGGTCATGACTGAATATAATCTTATTTCATTATTGTAATGTAGTTTTCTCCTAGGTTGACTACTTTTATTTAGCTATCAAGAACACCTTTATATTATTTAACATAAGAAATAGCCATAAAGATAAAACTACTTAGGTATAAGTAACAATAGTAAACATTTTTGAAATTTAGGATAATTAAACTCAAATTAATAATTATCTTAAAATATATTTCGATTTATTTTAGGTAAAAAAAAATAAAAAAAAAAAGTATACCTAATGTTGAATATTTTAGCTAATATTATTTAATAACGTGCATCACTTAATTTTTGATTTATTATCATAATGAACAAGTTAACAAAAATTTTAATTTTATTATTCTTTTGTACAAACCTCTAAAACATACAAAAACAATTTAACAACAACTTTAAATTAAATTTTCTTTGTTTTCATTGTACTTGCATTTCGAAACACAATCCTTCAAATAATTTATTTTGTAAATAATTTAAATACGATTATTAGATTGTTATTTTAAAATGGATCAGCCATGTTGCTTACGGTAAAGAAAAGCCAAACAACCCAAAAAAAGTCTGCCATAACTCATAAGTTACCGTTGCAAATATCACACAACTTAATTTTTTTTTTTTTTATATATATATATAACTAATTATTTTATCATTTTAATCTATATACTTTTTTGAAGATTAATGTATCTTTTATGAAATATAGACAATATAGTAAAATACAAATTTCAATTAAGTATTTTGTATATCCATAACTCAAATAAAATTTAAATACTTATAATTCATAAACTGCTCGTTCGAATTTCGATTTTTATGTATTTTTATTTTTTTTTATAGTAGGTATCGAACTAATCTGTTAAATTCTCTACTTTAGAATATGAAAAATGGCTACAACTCATTTGCAAACATTTCCCTTTTATACAACTTACTCAATTGTGCACAAAAATACAACTCCTTTGCACATAATTTATAAAGAATAGAAACCATTTTTTTCAGAGAAATTTAACCATGTATAGAGTGTACCTACATAACCTGCGTACCTAACGTACCTTTCTACATTTTCAAATTGGTCACTGATGATGGAAAATTATTATACTCATACAGCATTTTGATTCACATTTTAAAAGACTTAGGACTTTCTATTTAATCGCATTCTGGTTTAATAGACTGATGAGTTAAAAATATTGTTTGAGCTATTTAATTTAGTATAAATTCCTTAATAAGCCATTATTTACAATATTTTTGATTTTAAAAATTAATTTTTATCACAATTACAATAACTTGTATACTCAAGTCATTAACATAATTAAATAAATAATACAAGAAAAATATAGTACCCAAATATAAATTTAATAAATAATTATGTCTTAAAAATAATTTTACCTTCCTATATGATAGGTATTTAGTAATTATTGATACGTGCTTGTTTGAATTAAAAATGTTAACATGTAAATTTTTGTAGATTAATAGTCAGAATATAATTTTTTTTTATATAATTTTGTTGTTGTTTTTTTTTTTTTAATATTTCTCTTCTATGAGTATTTTTTAAATTAATTAATTTTTAAATCAGTATCGATTTAAATTTTCATTAGTATTAGAATAATTTCGTCTATGTATGGTGGGAGACATAAAATTGACTATTGAAGTGCATGTTAAAAATTTAACTCCGTTCGTTGTTCTTGGGCTATTGTTTGGTTTAGTAGTCCATAATTATGGTCCAAAATTAGCATAAAAATTAATACAATTTTTTTAATATATAATCTGGAAAACTCATGCTCATGTTGCATGGAGCTATTGAAGTTATTTCAATAAATGCTTCTGAAACGCCATTTAAATTTTAAAAATGGTAAATCTAAAAAGTATTTAATCCACCTACCAATTTCAGAATTGATTTTCGAGTAGTTTTTTACTGACAGATGAAAACTAAAGGGAACCCACAATTGAAAATAAATGTTATGCCTTAAAAGTATGTGGACACGCTGTACAATTAAAATATTACCTCACAATTTTGTGTGCAAATGATATGTCATACATTTTAAAAATATATTAATATGTGCGCTAACGAGACTCTACTATGAAAAATGTATATTGTCATTCGAAAAAGTAAACATATTAAAAAATATAATGTTTTAAAATAAATTTGTTATTTCTCGACTGTTTATTAAGTAAAAAAAAGTATTTTAAAAAACGTTTATACATTTTTGAATAATGAGTTATTCAATAAATGAATCACTCTGTAATTATGACGCATTTTAATATTATGTGGTATTTCCGTAGTAGAAACAATATTATGTAATGTATAATTTGTAGGGATTCTCTGTGAGATATAAATTAAAATATTAAATAGCATATTATAATTTATAGCAGTAGGTCTACTGATTTATCTTTTTAAAAAGACCCTAGTGTAGTACAATATGGTCAACATATATTTAAACCATTAGAAATTAAAATAGTACAAATCATTAGTGATTTTGTAACTAATTTAACCTTAGTTAAGATTATTGAGATATTTGATACGATTACAATATATTTATCCTTGGATTTGTTATTATCCACTTTGATAATTTATTATATTATAAATATTATATACGCATAAGGAACACCTAACATACAATTTATAATAAAATTTAAATTATTAAAAATACTAATATTATATACTATTTCAGTGATATTATATTACTATAATAGATATAGAATATATATATACTTTTTATTTATATTATAATATATAAAAATGATAATAGTATACTACTTCAAGACAATATTTCATTATAATTTAAATTTTAAAATACCCATAGGCATTAGTGATAATCTTTAAAAAAAAATAAATAATATGGTGAATAATATGGTTTTGTAAAAATAATAATTCGTAAATATATTATGTAGATTTTAAATTTTAAATATAATTAACTAAAAAGTATGTAGTATTACTACAGATAAGTTAGTATAGCTTATAGTTATAATTTATAAAGTAAATACAATCTATTATAAATATAAAATATTTTTAATAAATTGCTTTTAAAAATAAATATGTGAACATTGTAAACATAACAATTTATTCTCGATAATGTAGTAATATTAAACAATTTGACGAATTTGTAAATCCTATAGGTACTACATCAAGTAGATAGTGTTTGAATTTTCATAAAAATATCCTTAACAGCCCAATACGATGTTTTTATAAACTGTGTTTATTATTTAACTTGTAAGGTTTTTTAAAGCTGATTATGTTTCCTATACTATCTTGCATGTTTCAGTGTCGGGGTAGATATTGAATAGACAGCTAGTGTAATAGATAGATGTATTATATACTAAATATACCAAATAAATATAATGTGTGTTTATGGAATGTTTGAAATAATAATAATATTATATATTTGTTATTTTTAAATCCCTGTATCAGTGTCCAATTCATTATAAAAAACACCACCACAATCTCACGTCATCTAAACCGCACTCGCAAAACAATATTTTAACAAGTTTGTTTTATATTCCACAACAAATGTAACAATTAAAATATCTACATGGATATGAAAGAGGGACGTTTGTTCATCACTACTTAAATAAATTAGTAAATGATGCTAGTAAATATTAAAATGAATATAGGTACCTATATTGTATAATACATAAACCTAATAATTTAATGAACATGCGAAACTCATTATTACAAAAAGTATCAACGTTACTACAAATATTTTTTTTTACATAATTTTAAGTCGATATAAAACTGAAATTTTATTGGAGTTATATTATATACTAGTATTATTCTTATCACTTTATTTATTTAACTGATTTTTATTGCAACATTATGTCTTTTTAATTTCTTATACAAAAGTAGACTATTAGAAATTTGAATTACCTACTACCTACTTCTATATAATATAATATGTTTATATTATAAAAATGAAATTTAGATGAGACTGTTAGTTTATAAGTTAAAAGTATTTTAAGTGTTATACAGGGATATCCCATAAAATGTTAATCCACTGCTGACTACTACACTCTCATCTAAATTTTAAATATTTACCTCATAAACTACCCATCTAACATTTTTATAAATTGAAAAATTGTAAATAATATTCAGCCCTAGAATATAAAATGAAAAATGTATGCTGACATCAAAAAAAAAAAAAATAATAATAATAATTTAAAAAATAGTATATCATGTATTTTTTTTTTTTTTTTTTTTTTTATCAAAGATGTTATATTATGTAAAACAGATATCTTCAAAAAGTTAGTATTTTCTGAAATAATGAGTGACTCGTGTTAAATGGATCATCTAGTTTCATATATATATATATACATATATATATGTGTGTGTATACTGAATAGTGCGTTCGTTGTATATAGGATATGCCTAAGAATTATAGAATAATAATTGGTCAGTCTGTGGATTGCGGTTAGGCGCTAGAGGAACAGCTTCAACATTTATAGCTATAAAAGCACAGTATACAAGGGTATTTAGCTTGTTAGTATGCGTCTCACCGTCCTAACAGCCACGCTGAGACTTAGGAGTTTGGACTAGAAACTCAATTATTTATTTAGGTGCACTATGTGACCCACTTTGTATTTAAACAATGTTCAATCACCTTTTGGTATTCGTTCTAATTACAAATTTTATTACATTTATATTTCTTGGATATAATATCAAATATGCATATTGCATATATTATATATGTTATAGTAACTATATGACGTGAATTCAAACCGTGTTATGACATAATAGAAAGTAATAATTGAACTGGTACTATTATTAAAATGATAAAACTTATTATTATGAGTGGTTATTTCTTTTTTCTATAACATATTTAAAAATTTATAAATTATGGTTTGTTATTTATACATATTTTCTTAGCGTGTTTGATGTATAAAAAAAAACCGTGAATGTCGTTTTGCTATACTGTTGATGAATACTGTAATATTAAATTTGAATTCATTATTCAATAATAAATTATTGTATATGATACAAAGATTCTGTGTAAAAAATATTGTTAACCATATACATTAATTGTTTCACAGAGAATCTAAAACCGTTGATCAAATCAAATAAGTTACAAGATTCCATTCTGTATAGTTGGATATGAAAAGCATCAGATTGCCTACGAAAATACTTTTTTACAGATAACTACACCTCAAATTTATTGTATTTGCTATATTATATAATGAAAATACATTGTTCACAGTAATTATAATCAATTCACACACTCATTAATCAAATTTCGGCTTGAAAAATAAATTATTATATATCAACCACACAAAAACAAAAATTAATAAGTACCTAATAACATAAAGTTCTGCGTATTTTTCATTTAATATCAATTTTGGAATAGAAATTTATTTTTCGTTTTTTTTTTTTTTTTTTGTAATTCTTTTGTACCATTATAATATGTATATAAATGCAATTATGAGAATGTGACTAATCCATCACTATCAACATGGTTCTATGAATGACAAGAAAAATATTGGTAGAAGTGTAAATAATTTAAACTGTTAACTGTGCAACCGACTAATTATTTATAATTTGATCTAAACGGGTTATGTTTTAATCGGTTAAAACCGATCATGCAATTCATTGTTATAAACTTCCTTGTTTCACAATATAAATGTTATGTTTAGTAGGTAAATTTTTTTTTTGAAAAAACGTACAACTATCGATGACAATGCAGATCAATGAAATGACTATATTTTATAATTTATTATAGAGATACAGAAATTGTAAAATAATAACAATAATTATGCCTTGAAAACTTCTTGAACTAAATTTTAGTCTCAAACAAATTCCGTTCAAAATTGAAAAAACTAAAATAATATAATATATCATTATAATACACTTTTACTATTATATAGGAGTCAATAGAGATTAAATTATTTTCTTATCCCTTTTTGGATTGAAATTGTTTTTTATGGTTCATTTACACTTGTGTTTCCCAACCTTTTTTATGCTACGGACTAATTTCGATAGGATATTAAGGATAACCTTGATTTTAATGAGACCTTTTTTTTTCTTATAAGCAAGGTTCACTTTTTTCACAGATTTCATATTTTATAGATAAAAACATAACATTTTAATTACTTAGGTTAGGTTGTTTATATCATTAAAAATCTGTAAGATAAATACAAATATGCTCAAAAAATACTTTGTATGTTTCAATGCTTTAATAGGAAAATAATAAAATATGTGAATGTAAGTGTAAAACATGTGTAGGTATACTTAAAGATTTAAATGTATTTATTTGATTTGGAGAAACTTCACGAGCCATATTTATAATAAAAAGAATTTAATTATGTATTAAATGATTAACAGTGTATTGAAAAATACACATTATTCATAACAAATGTTCAAAAGTCTTAAATAAAAATAAGGTGGCCATAGGAGGAATATAATGTATATATAGTATATAGATATATATTTATTTTCATTACCTATTCAATATTATTTAAAAATATTTTATTTTATTTTTTAAATTATTCCCAAATCTTCAACCACCGCCTAGGTTTAGGTTAGGTTAGCACGCCTGTTTTGTATTTATTTAAGACTCATGAACATATTCTATACATAGCATGTATTTTTTTAATACATTTTTAAAATATTTAAATTCTTTTGTTTTGCGAAAGAGTGAGATTTAACAAAAATAATAGGTAGTCTGTTATCTAAACAGGTTAAAGAATTACACACTAAGCAATCAAATATGACATAAACATGCGTTAAAAATTATTTTATTCATTATTCGATACTTTTATACTACGTAAATATACATTTTTAATAGATTATTAATGGAAACTGTTCGTATCGTTCGCGATATCAATAATAACCAATATCTATAATAGGTTATGTCCCTACGGGTTAGGTTAAAAGCATGTATGACACGCTCGTGTAGGGTGTTGCGTGAACGAGCACCTGCAATATGCGCTCAAAGTTTTATTGCATTATGCGTGTGTGTATCTAATCAGTATTTTATGTGGCTTGGCCTTTCCTAGCTCTCTAATAGCCCTTATGCAGTTATGAATAATATTGTGTTAATTGGTGGGGGCCACAGGGAGTATAACAATTATATATCACCTTCAATATAATGATACTATGATAGTATTTTATCCGTTGAGAGCTGCAGCGTTGGGTATAACTTTAAATTTTCCCCTGCAGTCACTAACCATTTAAATCGTACAAAACTACAGAACAGATGTTAAATGAAAAGGAAATAATGTATGAGTTGGCGTTTTGCAATGTTGGATACCTGGAAGACAAATATTAATTTATAAGTAAATAATTATAAATACGAATGCTCTACGATCGATATTGTGCGGATTCGGCATTTCAGAATTATATTTCACATATATAATTGTCGTGCTCATTCTAGCAATCCGATGAACTGTATATTTATGACTTTTTTATACTTTTAACTATCTGTACACGTGTCATACATATACGATATACTCGTAATATCCTACTATTATAATATACAATATAATACATATTATGTTATATCTATGTATATTATATATATTATGACTCGTGGCAATAGAATGAATATAAATTATAATATCGATTAAATAAATAAAGGTAAATATATTATAAATGTTAATATAATTAGATAAGTGCCTGTATGTATTTCTAGTACTCTAATATTCTAAATTATTTGTTTAATAATTTTGAAATGATAATGTAATTATTGTTGATTATTGAATACCTAATGATAAGTTCTAAAGACGTATTTGATCAAAATGGTTGCATTTCAGTTACAATATGATTTACAATTTATTGTAAGTAAGACTACGACTACACATAGCTCTTACAATAGGTACCTATATTTTTTTTAAAATATAGTTGACACTCGTCGTATTCACTATGTAAATTTCAACAGTCCCGTCTAATGACAATAACGTCTGTTTTTGCATACCTATATTAGTGACATTATGAAACTATATTATTATGTATATACGAGTAACAACAATGGATTTTTAAGATTGTTAGAGTTGATTATAATTATTATTATCGACAAACCACGATTTGCGAATAAGAAGTTATTAATATTTTCTGTTTTTATATTTATGTTTAATGAGGTTAATGCTTCTATTTTTAATTTAATTGTAATTAATCTGTTCGATTAAAATTAGACGATATTAACATTATTTACCTAACTATAATGATTTTCATAATATTTTACATTTTAACGTAAAATATCTTAAACAATATGTAATATATAATATACATAAATATAAATAATATATATATATATTTATTTATCTTTCGAATACGCTTCAATGATGAATTAGTTAGGTAACTATAATACTATATTCTATATATTGTATATAATGACAGTCTGTTTTGATCCTTTCCAAGTCATTATAAACGATTTATTGCTTAAGTTGTATACATATAGCATACGAATTACAAAAAAAAAAGTAATTTTGTGAAGGATGGATTTCCGGGTGTTCCATCCCCATCACCATGGCCACTATATAATATGTTTTTGTTTTATGACATTATTTGAGTTATCGTATTATATATGCTAAACGATTGGAAAAATGTTGAAATAAATTACGTGCATGCTGTATATAAATGTGCAAAGGCGGAAAATATTTTTGATTGTCTATGTATTATGATAAACCACAGTTTTGGAAAGCAAGAGACTGTATGATTAATGAACTATACTACACTATTCATAATAGATAATACTCACGAACACCTTAATAATTTATATTAAGTACAAAGTTAACTACTAACAATCATGTTATTTTCATGGAACATTCCAAAACATTTGTATCGCAGTGATAAAATAATTATATAGGTGGGACAGGCGGGTACCAACCTAATAATATTTAAAACAGAATTGTTTCAGAATTATTAATAGGTAAGTATCTCGATTTTTTAATAAATGTTCAAAAATAAATAATAATTAGTAATTGCCTATAATTTATTACTCACAGTTTATACTATTGTATGTATCACAATAACCGCACATGGATACTACCAACGATAGTATTTGAGTGTTTAGCGACGACCATCTATTTATTACACACCAAATAGTATCAGAGAGTTAAATATGTTTTTTGAAAGATTCAAAATAATAATAATAATAATATGTCAAGTAATCGACTGCTTATTTGTTTGGTCTTGGCGTGAGAGAATTCCATGGATAAGATTGGAAAAGCTTATTGACAAAACATACAAAACCAATAGATATTTTTTTATCACGAGAGCTAATAATACTTAAGGTATGAATCGTGTATTTGTCTGGTAGTAGGGTGGTAGGGTGGTGACCACTTTGTCGACCGTCAACATTGCATCGCGGGTCATTGACACTATTCGTCAATAAAATTCTAAAGAAACGAAAACGTCGTTTCTGCGTAATGTTCATAATATCAATATCTACATCATTATAGTTATTTTTAGATTTTCCCAGAGGCGCAGATTCTACGAATCGACGAGCGCGTTGCCCATGGGCCAGCGGTGGTTGTTCAAGTTCTCGACGTTAATATTGTGATCAGTCGGTCAGACCCGACAGATACTATTTTGTTCGTATGAAATGCCATGTACTTGCATTTTATTATTTTCATTCATTTGACTACGATTTGTAACGATCACGTCATGTATTAGATACAACTAAATTCCTATTCACGAATTAGATAATATTGAAAAAACCGTTCCTTGGCCATACATTTTTTTTCAAAACGTTCGCTTCTGTAATTATACGTGGCTTAGTACCTATAATAGTTAATTACAACAATACAAATTCTGATACTAGAAAATTATTATAGTTTATATTGTTATTTAAGTTACGAATAAAGCAGTTTGTGTGTGTGTGTGTATACAAATAACGCCGACGAAGATTTGTTGCTACCCGCGAGTCATAAAATGCCAGGTTTTCGACAATTTTGAAGCGAATTAGGGGTGCGAGTTGCAGCGTACAAGGGTCCTAGCACATTCCAACCGCGACGGGCGAGCATACGAATTCTCACCGTTTTTCCTTTGTCCGCTGTCGTAATAATAGTAGTAATATAATAATACGTGTGAGACGATGTCTCCGTTATTGGCAAACAAATATTTCCCACAAAACATTCCGCCGCGTGCGACCTTGGGCTTTGGCTTGACGATGAGAGAGGATCAACCCGATCAAACTACAGCTACTGTAAGGAGTAAAGACGACACGTTGTTATAACGACAATGACAATAAAATTGTGTGTCCGCAGAGGGAAACCGAACCGACTGTATTATTTATATTACTATAATATTATCATTAGATTGTCACCGTGTCGAAAATTAAATGCTAAAAGTTATGAGTCGAGTTCTGATTTGTATACACTACTGGTAAGTCATAGTTATAACTGCTAATTAGCATTTATATTTCAGTTGTGTGCTCGATTATTATTGTTATTTAATTTAAAAAAGTCATCACTTATCATTCATCATCGCAGTCATTATGGCATTTATCTTTTTTTGAGTTGTCGGCAAATAATACCGTGTCTTTTACGTTTGTTGGAATTTACTTTTCATCATTATTTTTTATCTCAAATATTATTTTATGCAAAGGTCTTAGACGGTTTGCATATATTACATTCCATCACAGAATAATAACGCATATCGTATATACTATATAAAATAATGATCTTTAGCGATGTATACCTATATAGGTATGTCGTAGGTATGTGCTAAATATTTTTATATCTTAAACTCTTATAGTAGTAAGTTCAATAAATGACAAAAGGAACATTATTAAGAGGATGCATGTATTGTATTCGTCTTACGATATACAGACAATTTGCATTCAGTAAAACCAATTGTGTGTAGTTAGCTTTAATATTGGAGTGAATTGACTTTTTACCAAACTTAAAGATCATTATCTGAAATGCTTAAGCATTGTTTTTTTTTTAAATATTTTATATTATCTTGCTTAAAAATTAAAATATCGAAAAATAAAAACGCTTAAACACTGATTATTCTTACCATTATGTTTAGTAATAAGTCAGTTAATTTTAGTATTAAAGCAAAATACACACAAATGGTTCTACTTAACATAATTATTTTATGTTGCATGCTTGTTAAAACAGAAACAACACATACAGATGTAGCGTCATCTTAACTAGTTTGTACAGATTTTTCGGTTGTAAATTTGTAATATCCATCTATTTGATGTTACGAATTGATAATATAGTTTTAGGTGAATACCTACTTAAAATATATTATTTATTTAATATGAGTTAAACATCATTATAAACAGGAATAAATTACGAATCTTGTAAATTTGCATGATTGTATAATTTGTATAAGTTAACATGTATGTATGCTTACAACTATATACACAATTTTAAGTGTTAATCAAAAAATGAAATCTATACTATAATGCGTTTAATGGAATTATAATACATTTAAAACTTTAAGATGTACTAAAGCATACAGAGTATCTTTTAAATACATATTTTTAATCGGACTTTATTAAAAAATATACTTTAACTTTACAATAATACATGCTATTACTAATAATAGTATTATGAACTTGCAAAATACAACTTATTATATTATTATTCCTTTGAACTTAAAACATTTTAAGATTGAAAACTTAACAGACATTTTAAGTTTTATGCAATCGTATTTAATAAAACTCAGTAAAATTTATCAATAAATTCTTCATGAATAAAATAAAATATTCTTTCTGACAGAAATCATTATCATTTTAATATATTAAAATAATATTCAACATTCTTAAAAATTATTTATTTTTAATTTTTAACCTTTGTACTTAGGTATATACATATATAATATATTGTTATTAAAAAACTATAACTTATAAAACTAAAATAATTTATTATGATTTAAATTGTGTATATAAAAGAAATTGTTACCTAATAAATTAAAAACAAATATATTTATCTTGAATATATTTGAATAAATACATAGAAAACAAGATTTTTTTTTCAAAATTTAATCTTGATTTAAAAATGATTTAGGTAATATATTAATATTTTAATCACATTTTATTATACCTAACACAATGTGTAAAACATTTTTATAATCATTACCTTGAATATAGACGAATGTGCAATAGATATACTATACTTCATGTCCATTACTTTATTTCATTATTTATGAAATGTATACAGCTTCTCATTAACATATTACATTATACATTAATTACTTACATAATATATTATGTATATATTGCGATTAAAATAAAATTCTGAAATATAAGCTTGTGTGAGTATATATAACATGTAATTTATCTTCAATTTAGCACGAAAAATATCCATAGGTATATTTTAATTTTTTTGGGTTTTCATTTAGCCAACGTTCGTATTTATATTAAAAAAAAAATAATGATATATTAGAATATATATTATATATTTTTATCTATTAATTTTATGTCAAACAGGTATCTCCTAATTTATTATATTTTTTTATTTATTATTACGGCTTCAACAATAAAGTCTTTAGTGGATACAAGAATTTAAGTTTAATATTTTACATTGACCATTATAATTATACATTGTAAAGGAACTTTGGTGTCAATATAAATAAAAATAATATTACACTTATAATTGTTTAGAATTGGTTGTCCAAGTTAGTTTTTTTTGGGAAATACATTAATAAATTAATATTTTTACTGATAAGATATTTTCTAGATTTGTTTGCTGAGGGAAGATTTTTTTGTCATCAGTTAAGTTCTGAGACATTCCAGGAGAAGGTGCTTGACTGATATTAAAGATGTGTTGTAGAATTTGCATAAGGGTCTGGGTTCTGTGTACGAGTGTTTGTATGGTCAAATTTTATAGGTGACCATTTGTTTGTTTTCATCTTGTACAAGAATGTGGATACGAATTTGGAGTTAGAAGAGTCTTGATTTAGTGCAGTTTTTTTATATTTATATTATATTATTATACCTGTTATATTTTATAATGTTTACAAATCATTATAATATTATAGTACTACTTACTTTATTATTTTAAAACTATTATATTTTTTTTAATGTCTGCAATCTGTACAATGATTGATATCCATATCTTTAACTTACAATATAATATTTTAGTAATAAAATTAGGGTGAAAGAAGGGTTGTTAGGGTAATTGTTATTTATAATATCTATAATATTTGCAGATAATTTAATTTAATCAATTAGATTTTAGTAAAATAATAATATTATAAGAAACATTTAAAAATAAGAAAAATGAATAATAGAAATATATATTTGTATAAAGAATATATGAAGGTTATTTGTTTATTCTATATAAAGTTAAATTACAAGCTTACTATAACACATTGGTTTGAAACTACAATACACCTTGCGGGTAGCAGTGTAATATTAAATCAATAATAAGAATAACATAATATAATATTATGATAATGATATACGTAATGCTTTCAATGTGGATTATATTAGACAGGTAGTGATATATACAATTTATCTCAAGATGAAGAATAATTCAAACATGGATCACACAAAAGTATACTATACGGATAATACAAATAAATTGACAGATTAATGTGAACTTGTATACTTAGAGCATTTCTAAATTATTGGAATTGTAATAAATTGTAATTTGAATATAATACTTTAAACAAGTTTTGTATTAGTATTTTAATTTTTATGGAACGAGAATATGTGTCCGTGCGAGAGTTTCCTTGATCCTCATAGTAGCCAATGTATTAAAAAAGATTTTGTGGTCTTTAAAATGAAAAATAATCATTTATTTATATTGTAAATTGATGTACCTATTCTATATAGGTACCTAAATCAAGATTTGAACGAATAAATTCCAAGTTATTAAACTTTAACTATTTATAATACGTACAGGCTTAGAAGATATTATTAAACTAAGATGTTTTAAAAATATTATAGTAATTAATATTAGAAATTTAGATACTCTTTAAATAGTATGAATATTTAAATGTATAAAAATAGTATGAACATTTAAGTAATTAAAAATATTATGATTTTTAAGTATACTACAAAGTTCCAAAAATCATAATTTGAATAAAAATATATCTAAAGAATAAAAAGGGATAGTAAGTATGATTAGTGAATCACCCTGTAAGCCTACGATATGGCTATACTTTATACTATATAAGATCAAACAAAGTGTTTTATCAGTTCACACATAATATTATAAAGTCAGTGAGTCGTGCTGGCATGGAGGGAGTTGTAAAGACACCAATATTCAATTAATGGCACAGCGGGGGTGGCAGCAGTGGTATTTCATCAGTGGTGGATTTTTCATACTATTATCGTTATAATAATATTATTATATGGATATTAGTTAAAAAATAATAGATGTATTCACTTTATTTCCATCATTTGTCTTAAAATTCTTAAAAAGTGAAAAAAGTTGTTTATATAACAATAAAAATAACAATAATAGATTGGCTCGCTCTTAAATGTATTTAATAAATAAAATTGAATACATTTATATTTATTACATATTGAATACATTCGTTAACATACCGATTTCTAAAGCTCATATATAAAATGAATAAACCATCCTTAACTAATCCAGTGTACCTATATTTCTAATATATGAAAATAAAAAACCCTTTCTTAAAGAACTATGTATTGTTTAAGACGTTTGTTTTTCGTTTTTGGTAAATTGTAATGATTTCATCGCTGTTTTAATAATCAAATGATATTTTTTTTAATTTTATAATGAACTCTAGACGTTATTCAGTATTAAACATACACGATTTATACATTTCGTATCTAATTCAGAGTAGGTATTGATAATAGTATTACTATTGTAGGTGGTGATTATTATTTTGTTCACTCGGTCGGTTCATTTTGTACTCGCGACCCATTCCGCTATTCCCGCGTGATAATACATTATTAATAATAATAATAATAATAATACGAGCTTAGCTCGTTGCAACCACATGTGATGTACCTATTTACCTTTCTAAATCCGCACATGTATCGGTTTTACACTCGTGAATCGAGGAGTATTGAAAATGCATAATATTATGATTGTATTATATTGTAATAATAATACACCGATACGCGTAATAGGTACGTATAAAGTAAATTTTTGCGCGTTGCGGACGATTGGCTGTGGTTGTGTAGGTGGCGGTGGAGGTGGTTGTTAGATGGCGGTAGAGAAGCGTTTTATTATTACGCTTCGTTCCCTTCTCCCCGCCTATACCTTGGCCGACTATACCTCACCGCCGCCACCGCCCCGAAAGAGCGCGATCCTCCGTGTCAGCAGGATAGGCGTGCGTCGCACGGCGTCGGAAAACGCGCGCGAATCGCGTCCGCCCGCCACCGGCCGACGTCGAAGCCGTAACCGCCGCGCGCGCGTTGACATCAACCCGACAACGGTCGCGTTGCTGCGACTGCCGGCAGTAGCACATTGGCCGATCGGCCGTACGTCGCGTCCCTCGTCTGCTCGTACGTCCCGTCACCGGTGCGTGTGCGACGTTTACGTGTATAGGTACCGGCTGGTGTGTGGTTTTTTTCTGTCCTCGTTTGTGATTTCGTCGTCCGATTTGTGCGCGTGTCGTTTTATCTCGATTAAAAAAAAAAAAAAAAAAAAAAAAACACACTTAAAAAACGTTTCGTGTTGTATGGAAATAAAAACGAAATAAATCATTTCGATTTTATTCGGGTCTTCTCTGCAGACGACCGAATAAGCATACACATCGCACATCTCCCACACGCATATACCCTAAACTTCGTATACTACACTCGCGAGCGTGCGGCGTCTGACGATATGGAACGATTTAAAGTGATGAAAGCCTCCGGGTCAAAACACAGCCTAAACAAGTATTATGGTGCCACCGCCGAAGACATGGAGAACACGGCCGGTTTGCTAGAGATGACGAGCGTACTGGGAAATTCGCAAATCGACGAAAACGCTTCAGGTAGACTGTTAATTATTACTATAATATATTATTATACTTATCGATTTTAGAATATAATAATATTATAATATGATGTCGAATATCGATAGTACTTTAATAGGAGTCTTAATATTCTTACCAGCTACTAAGCTAGGTACTATATATATACAATTATAACTTTTATAATTTATAGTTTGGAGAGTATATAATATCTATTAGATATTGGGGTCGGGTTATGTAACACTAGGTACTTTATTGACGATATTTTTTTTGTATATAATCGATATGAGATCAATTTGCGTTAGTTAGCTAGATACATTAAAGAACTTAAGAACCACATTTTTTGGAAAAAATCATAATATGTAAATGTTTAAATTTATATTATCACATACTATAATTAAATTTTGAATTATAAATAAATTATCGTATGTATTAAGCGCATACATTTTTTTTGTTTTAATATATTGGTGAATTTATTTGCTTAATATCTATTTAAATAACTGGGCTGGAATAAAATCAATATGAACAATATTGTTAATATTGAATATTGTTTTATGTGTCAGCCTTTCTCTAATTTGTATGTCACGCCGTACCTTAGAATTATTTTTCACAAAGCTCAAATGCTTTTCGAGGACTAAGATATGAGTACGATGATATTGTGTTACACAATATACTTTATTGAACTCGATAATAATAAAATGTGCTATATAGAACCTATATTATAGGTAACACAATATTATATCTATCTGACTAAACATAGCCACAGTTTGAACTACCCTATCCACGCGGGTGGAGACGCCTTCGTATAACGCGCATTGTAGATAATTATTATACCTAACATTGTATCCGATTGCGTGTGCATGACAAAAAAAATAAATTAAATTAAAAATTAAAATGATTAGTTTTCCGAGAAGTATACTTTTTTTTCTCACTCTCTCTCTCTCTCTCTCTCTCTCTGTCTTTCACTTAAAGTGTCATGCGATGTTCAGATCAACAGGTTCATAGCAGTAGTTTTCAGATGTGAGGTAGGGTTTTTGCAATCTTTGTTTTAAACCGCTTCAGAAATAGACTATGGAGAATGGTTCAAAACCTTCCCCTTAACCACCCTTAACGTTCCAATTTGATATTCCTTGGTATCGCGTACAGTTTTTAACGAGCGTTCGTGCGTAAAATGACAAGTGTAGGTTTTAACTATTATAGTGAATGGTGGGTGGTTCGTACATGATAGTGAATAGAAGAAAACAAATTTAAGAGAAGATAATAATAATATTATCCATTATTATATTTATAATGGTTAAATACAATACATTTACTTTTTTTACACTATAGGTAGTAAGTACATCTAGGTTTTTGTTCTTTATTATTTTTTTTTTTTTTTGTTTAATTAAACCTACGATTTATGGAAAAATGGATTTATTGTGTCCACAAAACTTTTATTATTATTTTGGTAATCGTAGGTCTTAGTAAATTAACGTTTTATTTTCAAAACTCCCCCAGCATTATAATATGAAAGCATCAAATATGAGATTATATTATTATTTATATACATTTAGTTTGTTTAAAAAGTAATAGTTTTATATTCATAAGCATATCATTTTGACTTTTTAAAATTGGATTCGATTTTATCAGACATATCATAATATAATATCTAATCATTTTCTTAATTTTACTATGAAAAATTACCCAAACATCTTCTTAAAATATTTATACTTACCTTTACCCGTATATCCTCACAAAAAAAAAGGTTTAAAATAAAATGGTGCTGCTACCATATTCCACTTAATAAAAAAGGTGTAATCTATAATACCACAAAGAGTATCGTCAGTGAGTGACTTCTCCAATTCAAGCTTTTGTGTTATTATATTATATTTATAACTCTTATGCTATTGTACACCTTTTGTATAGATTAAAAAAAAAAAAAAAATAATTTTACTAAAAAATGTTATTGGTACTTACATGAATTGTTTTTTCAATTGTGCACTTATTTATTAAGGCGCAGTGGTCTTTTTGATATAATTTGGTGCCACCGTTCAGCTTCAGTGATAGCATTTGATAGATATTAGATATATTTTTATGGTGGGTTAAATTAAAATTTTTAATATTTTTGAGCTATTAAAATAGATAATTATATTTTTTTATATTCTGAACGAAGTGATGAATGGATGAATGTATTGATTTTACAAAGGTGTGTGTTTTGTGTGTGTGTGTGTGTGTGTACAGCATAAATTATTGAAATAATGCTTCAATTTAAAACTTTGAGGGGGGGGGGTGGTTTCAGATGGAAAAGTGAATATTCTTGGTGCATTATAGAGTTCAAAATTAAACATTTTCCAGTACTTTCCAAAAAAAAAAAAAACAGACAGAAAAACGGGAATTTTTATACAAATCCGTTTTCGACAAAATCGATTTTTTTTATATGGTGGTTAAAAACTAATCACTGTAAATACTTGAAATTCTATATACTACTAAATTTTAAATATTTTAGATTTTTTCGAGTTATTTATAGACAACTAAAATTTTGGGTGCCCCAAAAAAAATTGAAAATTGAATACAACGTTTCTTATAAGTAAAGTTGTTCTTATAGTAGTTGGAAAAAAAATCGTGAATCACAATTTTTTTTATAAGCATTCAAAGTTCCAATTTGTACGAAATATGGCAAAATTTCGAAAATTTACATGTAATTTTATAATTGAAAGTTCAGAAAATTGTTTTCATTTATATCTAAGGTTATAAAATTCAATACTTACTAAGTTGTCCATAAATTTTCCTTCAAATAGCTATAGAGAAAACTCGAAGCCTCATTATAGAAAAAATATTATGATCGTTTGAATTTTAAATTTTTACAAAATCATTTAACGATAACGATTTATCCTCAAACAATTTTCAATACTTGTTATTATTCAAGACGTATAAGTCATAACTTTCAACATGAAACAATTTTCAAAACATTTTTGATTAAAGAAATGTTTAAGTTTTTTTCTTTAGTTTTATTTTACAAATTTTGAAAACAATTTTTCGCTTGTTCAAAAAACGTGACAATTGATAAAAGATTGTCAAGACACCACTTCAGTTTGATTATAGCTATATGTATAAAAATATTTAAAATACATAAGAAAAAAAAATTATATACAAGCATTTAGTGAATATTAATTATTTGCATATAAAAGGAAACTTCCGTATAATGAATTTTCATTTAACGACATTTTCTATGTAACGAATTATTTTTGAGAACCATGACCTTCATTTTTAATTAAGAGTTAATTCTATATAACAAATTTTTTTTGTTCCCCGTGAAACTTTGTTAAATAGAAGTTTTACTTTAGTTAGAAACTAAAAAATGTGCACTTTTTATAGTTATGACTTAAAAATGTAATACTAAATTTCTCATACTGAAATAAATAAATCTAAAAATTATGGAATTATAATTTTTTTTATGGTCATTTTGAATTCAATTTTGTACGAAATTACACTTAACTCAAATAAGGATTAAATTTTGAATATCAAAATTCACCATTTTGTTATAATTCAAAATCATTATTCAAGAGAACATAACATATTAATATTTTTACTTGTATTATTAACTATATTTTTACACATAATGGTGTTTTAAAATACAATGTTTTCGCAATTTATTTAACTTGGTATGTCACTAATATTAAAATAATTACTTTACTAATAGCAATATCAAAAAAAAAAAAAATAATAATAATAACATAAAGTTTACCTACTTATTTATATAGGCTGATTACATTTTTGCCTCTCAGAATCGTTTTTTATATTATTATATAATGATATACTTGGCATTGAATTCCAATTTAACACATTTATATTAGTGAAACACTCTACACTTATTATGTTACTATATAGTACAGCAGTACCCACTTTTCCATCTACAATACTACAGAGAAGTATCTACTTGTTCACCTTTTTGTTTTTTGATGATTATAAACATAGCCAATTTGAACTGAAATATGTATATTATTGTATACGATTATTTGTATAGGTAATATATATATATATATATATATATATATTTTTAATATGATTTTTTTCGATATTTATAAATCTAATTATTATGGAATATTAAATATTTCATCAGTATTTTGTAAAAATCCGTTCTGTTAAAAAGAACCACACACTCAATTCAATCTGGATAATAATTGTTTTATGTGTGTTGGAAAAATTGGTTTAGTGGTAATGGATAAGTAACTAATAAGTGGAGACATTATTATTTTTATGATTTTCTGGAAATTCCCTGCAATAAAATTGTTGAAAATTGATTAGTAGGATCGCTCAAGGTTTCCAGAGATACTGGGATACTGAGTACTTACCATAATACTAAGTTAATGAAAATTGGACAAAACTAAGCTGAAACAAAGATTATCTACTATTACTGTCAGCACTTAATGGGAAAATAGCGATTATTATAATAACAGTTATATAGTTATTGTTTTGTCGTTTGTTATTTATTGTCCATGAAAGTGATGTACCTATGACAAATAAAAAAATGTTCAATTAATTTGTCTTAACCTAAAATATGATAATATTTGACTTATCACGTTTTATTACACATTTAGTTGTGAATAAACAATTGATGAATGTAATTTTACATTAACAGCTTAAAACATTATTAGTGACACTACACAGTATATAATTTTATATTCAATGTCATCAAATTGAGAATTAAGAATTACTTGTGTGTAACTGTAGGTATCAGAATTCGAACACAAATGCTATTTTTTTTTAAATTGACATTGATAGATGATAATAACTTAATATCAACCTCAATTCTACCTAAGTTAAAATAACAATGAAAGAATCTTTGGTTTAAGTGCACAGTGCTTTTATTTCAATTTCTGAAACTGTTTAAGTTATTTTAAATAATGATCGGTGGCAACATGAACAATTTAATATATTACGTATAAATATATATTACTATAGATATAAAACTCGCACTAAATCGATCGTCCGGGCGTCAATCATTATTTGATTATAGGAAATATTTTCGCTAAAATAATTTAATAAGTTATCCAACTAATAGGATTTGACCATCAAATTATGTATCTTGTCTTCAGTTATAAAATTAATTTTATACTTAAGAAGCAAAATTACTTTTAGATTTTGAGAAAATTGAAAAAGAGTCAGCTATTTTATCATTTTTTATATTAGTAGATTAGATGACGTGCTCTTTAAAATATACATAGTTAAAAATTATGTACAGATATCACTTTAAATAAGAATTTATTTATTTTTTCTATTAATTTACTTATTTGAAGTGTAAAACAATTTATTTGTACCAAAATGTTAAAATTAAAAAAAAAAAAACAGAATTTTTGACTAAATAAAATAATTTTAGATTCTGAACGAAGTGATGAATGTAATGATTTTACAATGTGTTTTTTTTTTGTGAGTGTCCGTGTACAGCATAAGTAGTCGAAATAATGCTTCAATTTCAAACTTTGGGG
>VUJU01001967.1:0-45085 GCA_009835225.1 Aphis craccivora
TAATATTATGTTGGTAAAAGAATCCATAAGTATTACAAATTATGGTTTCTTTGTAATTACTTTATGCAATGTTTAGACAAACAATTATTAAAAATGTATCTCTTTTTAGTCTTAATTTATATTGCTCTTATTGTCTAGTGTTATTTATGTCATTCTTGAAATACGAAGAAGTTGACATTAATAACATTGACGTATTTATTTTACTTAGAATTTTTTTTAACGAATATTTATGCTTTCCTTAAACAGTTTTACTGTTTAATGTCAAATTAAATATTGAAAAATATAATCTAAAAATTATAACAGGATGGCGGACGAGTACCTATTTAATGATTTTTGAACAATTTTTACGACTTTTAAATTTTTCTAATTTGTGTACGGTGTTTGCAACTATCCAACCAGTGACTACTTTATAGATAATATAGTGAAAGATAGCTATTACATGCATGCAGATTATAATTCTATAATTGGAAATGGACTGCAACTACTAAACTTACATCAGAAAGTTAGAAGTTTGATCTTATTTTCAAATCACACTATTACATACATTCACTTTTGTCTCTACCCTTGGATTATTCTTTTGAAAGTTCTTTAACTTAACTTGATTCACTTTTCACGGTATTTCCCATAACACAAAACGTATATGTGTTGGAGCTGATAATTTGCTGTCACTGATACATGACCGATATGTCGTCCTATTAAACAGACACTATTAAAATATTAAATAGATTGTTTGGCCATAGAAAAGAAGCACACTCAATAATTATTATTGAACACGCTCGACTTATGTAATTTTCCCCGTACATACAGTATTCTGATCATATACGCTAGTATTAATTTTTTACTTACTCAAATACATCACGTTTCTTGCAATTATTAAGTTACTTAATATACATGTTTAGTTCTTCTCGTCAAAATCGTGTAGCCGACATTTTAAACAAAGTAAAATTTACTTATACCTCTACTCGTTCACTCTATGTTTATACGTTAAGAATCATAACACTCAAAGGTTATTTCGAATATACCTATACGATATTATATGTGTATACGTGTCTTTTGAATACGAAAGTATTATTTATACAACGTTTCTCTGTTAACGTTATTTTGTTGCTCGACGCTTGGCGATAAATTTGCAGGATATTTCCATCATCTACGCGAATTGGCAATTCGTTTATGAATTAAATAGCCTTTCAATATAGGTATATTATTACCATTGTTAGAGAGTATACTATACCTACATATTTGTATGTAAAAATTAAAACTGAAAACAATTAGGAAAGGTTAAATATTAGGTTAGCTGGGCGAACGGGTTTAGCGCCAAAAAAACGTAAAAATTATAGTAACCTTACTGACCGTTATGATGGTTTACAATGAGAATCGCGTTTCGTTAATTCATTAGAACAGCAGATTATTATCGTACGACTGTACTATAGAAAATCCGATACAACATTGTTGCGAGGACAAAGTACTCAAAGTAAATACTATGTTGCGCTGCGTTTTGGTGTTTCCGGAGGTATATGACAGTTTATTGACTATGGTTATCAATATTCACTTGGTAAGTGATTGGATTACATTACTACAGCAAAAATTTATTTGAAAAGTAAAAAAATCAAATATATATATATATATACTAACTTTCTCAGTTTTTATATAAATGTACTAGGTGTGTTTATTCATAGCTATATTGAAAAGCTTTTTGGGAATTGAAATAATAAATGAGATTTATAATATTATTATATAAAATATTGATAATCCAGCGACTAGTAGTACGATGTAGATACTTCATATAGAACGCATTGTTATAGAGACATGGGATTATAGTTAAGTTTTTGAAAAAAGTAGGGTTAACTAATTTGGTAACTAAGATGTAAATAGTGTGTTAATAATAATAATTTTTTATTTGAAATAACGCTTAATTTGTTTTTGATGTTTTTATTAAATATAATTAACTTTGACACATACTACTACTACTACTAATAATAATAATATTTCATCCTTCTCAGAACTCTTTAGTACAGTGCCAACTGCCAAGGAGATTTTGCGTGTATACCGTTTTCAAAGTAATGCTTAATGAATTTCGTCAAAATTTCAATTTCAAAAGTTTATAAAAATAACTGAAATGACAATCTATTCTCAGAAAATAATTTTCATGATATTTTGAATTGGTATAAGAACACTATTTTGGTAATCTGGTATTACAGTTGGATGTTATATTTGACTACGGAATAAAATTTCATCAAAGTAATTCGAATAAAAAGTTCTGTAATGGTAGAGAAAAACTGAAATCTGGAAAATATGACTAAGCATGGTTATAGCCAGTGTGTTCATTACATCGTTGCTGCCTGTTCATTTTTTCAATAAATCACTGATAAATAAATCAAATTCTTACGATAAAAAATAATTATAACTACTGTATAAGTAAAACGAAATTAGTATACGCTTCAATAACGACTGAATAAAATTTTAGATATGAATTGTTACAGACAAATCGAGATAAAAATATCTCTTCAAAAATACAGTATTCTCTTATAATCTATTGAAATTGTAATACCGTTTAAAACTCATTAATTTTTATATATTTTAAAGTTGGCTACGGAAGTGACTTCTCCAGTGCTCTCTTCATGCCTTGTAGCGGAGAACGTTATAAATTCTATTCGATTTCTAATATTATAAGCTGTATAATATAATAGCACTTGATAAATTATATTAATGCATAATATTTAAATCCTATATATCTATATAGTATTCTATAACCAGTACCTATAGTAATCGTCTAGTCGGGTATAGGATAATAATGTTATAATAATTACTATAAAGTACTCTATACATTATTATTGTACGTTAAATTAGTCATAAAATAATTATGCATTTCGGATCACTATGTCTATTCGTTGTGAGTATAAATATACTAACTATACATTCAAGGTTAATAAAAAATATATGCTTCAAGTCACTTCCGTTGAAATCGATAAGTTCTTATTTCTAATTTCAATTTAAAGAATAATAATATATAATATATAGGCACGGCGTATTAATGTTTAATACAACGACGTACGTCGTACCTCTTATAAACGTCACGTTCGTACAATATCGTTGTGCAGTATATTATATGTATAATGCAAATTGTGTTATCCAATATTGTGCTCTTATTATAACGCGATGCAACTCCGCCGAAACCGACGACCTGCAGAAATATTTTGATATCTATATGTAATACAGTCGTTTCGGTGCAGTGCACCCATCGGGTCTACACCGTGGTCGGCGTTTAACTCGTTTATTTGCATCAATCATTCACACCTGGACAATATATTTTGTAATATTCATACGAGTGAACATCTTTTTTTTTTTTTTTTTAAACCGTTTCGAGCGCAATTATTTCTCTCTCGCATTGATACCGATATTACGTAGTATAAAAGCGCGTGCGCTAATCATAAAGACTCTCGAACGGCGCGGCGGTTTAATTAATTTTCTCGTTCTTATTCGATCCAGTCTCGTTATTCTGCAAGTAATAACCACGTTAATCAACGCCCCGACAAGACGGTCCCGTCGAAATGTATAACGCGATTCCGACATAAACCTATATAAAAAGCTACTTTTAGAATACGCGAGTTCCCGGCGTTTTCGCATTCGCCATGACTTTTCCGCGTGAACAAAGCGCATTTTTGGCGAAAATTAAACAATGCTTTCATAAATATTTCATTATTATACACTGCGGTATATAATATAATAGTATTATATAGATAAATACGTTTTGTATGCGCATACAGCGTTTTCAGAATGTTATAGCAGTTGAAATATTATTATTACATTAATAGGTATTATTAAAATTTAATAAATTATATTATAATCGCTTACTTTTTATAATTGATTTTGAGTATTAGAAATGAATAATAATAAAAAAAAAATTGCTACTCGTTCCAAGTTCACTAAAGCGGAAGTAATAAAAAGCGGGATTTTAGTGTGTTATTAAGTCAAATATTAATGTTAAATGAATTTTTCAATAAAAAAAAAAAAAAAAAAATTCCAAGAGGAGTTCGTTATAATTTTTATATCGTCAGATTATATTATTTATGCATTTATTTATTTTCTCGTGTATAGTAATTCGTAATAAATACTCACCAAATTTCACGAAACAAAAATTATTGTAATGTCTTTAAAGAAATTACTTAAAAATGTGTACATTAATTGTTTTATTATTTATTTTTGTATTTTAGTTATAGTATTTTGAAAAGTTTAGTTCACATGAATACATAATTTTAACAATTTTAAATATTGTAATATTATTCAGCATTAAAAAAATGTATCTATTCTCATAATCGGTAAACAATACATGGTTTTCTGGAATTATCGTGATATGAGGTTTAGATATCTTAAATCAAATTACTATTTTCTTTTATCATAGTAATATAAGTTGAATTAAAATGCAAAAGATTAAAGTAATAATAACACGGAGGAGATGGTTACAAATTAATAATGTATGAGGATATATAAAAATTTACATTGCGAAACTAGAAGCCATCAAAGATAAAATATTTTAATTCTATGTTCAAAACAGCTTGAGACACAGATGAAATTCAACAAAGGTGAATTTTGCCAACATCCGAAAGTATGAATTTTAAAATTCTAACTTAAAAGTATTATACAGTATACACTTCGGGCGTAAGCCAAAAACAAGATACTTGCTCATAGTGAACGATTTTAAAACAACGGCAGCTGTAAAATTGATTAAATCACTACATGGTTCTAAACTTGTGTTCACCATAATATCTGGCATACCCACCTGTCTACTTCTATAGTGAATTACGTGATTTATGTGATAATACAATACTCATTTATTAAAGTACCTACGTTTTTTTTTTAAACACTGAACGCAGTGAAAATAACAAACTTACTTTCTAAATTCATTGAATAAATACTAATGATGTTTTGTAGTTGTCAAAATATGTTCTTTAAATTTATTGTATAAAATAAGTTTTTTAGTATATTTTTTCACTCACAAAAATTATTTTAATAAGCTATGAATGCATGAAAAAGTATATTATATATTTTACCAATTGATAAGAGCCTTAAAGTAATTTTGAATTAATAATGTATAACATATCCGGCTGTCTCTACAAAAGTATTAATCCAATAATATCGACATATTTTGACTATCGAAATGTATATTTAATTAAAAATAATTGCTGCTTTATCTTTAAAAGTGCAATAATTTGATTTAAAAGAAACAAAGTATTTCATTCATTTTAGATAGGTATGTGTGATGAATTTCTATTTTTATGTTTGGTAGATTTGAAAATTAAAATTTAAAGTTGTATCCAACGCATCATCATGAAACCAATTTAGATTCCTAGATTTGCTTATAATCTGTACATCGTGGAAATCTCTCAATTTATTATTTGGTAACGTAAAATTCCATAGTGTAAAGTCAGCAAAATTCTTTCTCGAAATATTATTTACTGAATCTACGTGTGTTCATCGTAAACAGTACTATAATATAATATATAAATATATATTTTGATTATGTTATGGAAGATTTCTTCGTGTTACACTCAACTGTACGACGTGTAAGAAATTTGTGTTGGTTTCATGTCAAGTAAATGGAATTATGTTTTTCCTACCACTTCCATTGGCGAAGGACAGGTTTAATATTTAAGCCTAATGAAAATCTAATGATTCACCGCAATGCTGTAAATGTATATATAAACGTATAATATAAAAATATGGTATGTTATATTGTATATATGCCACGTACACATACGATATTATATTAAGTATTTTATATTATAGTGTTGTACTAATGTTTAATCGTACGATTCTTACGACTCAAATACGTCTATGAAATTAACCAAATAATAATAACTTAATATTATACACTTCGAAATTTGAGAAATTATAAACATTTTTGACGGATAATAAATTTTTTAAACATAAGTAAACAGCGGAAATTATGTAAAATTAAATAGTTCACGGAAATTTTAATTAATCAAATCTACTTTATTGCCTATTGAGTTGCAGTAATGACTTACATAGTACTATGTTGTATTGGAGTGCATAATTTTAATACATTTTATCAACATATAAGTGACGTTAAAATGTATGTGATAAATTAATTCAGCCATTAAAAACACCGTGTTTGTAATACTATGTTAAAAAATAAAATGTATTTATTGATACATAGGTACAACTAATTGTTTAGGCTGCAAAATAAAAGTAAAGAAAGTTAAAAATAAAGTGTAAGGAGGTTTTTAAAATTTACAATTTAATGAATTATAACTGTTCTATATGTCAATGTTAAAAAAAATATAACAAGAAACCTAACCATCAATACATTATAATTAATTCTCCTATGTCATTTTCAAGTATGGTAAAATAAGAATTTATTCTTTTGGAAAATAAACCCAAATAATTCAACTTATTGATTTGATAGTTAAAGCTTATCCTAAAATTGAAGTTTCTGCGTGCCTTAGAAAAATTGTTTTTATCTGAATATTATATTGATATCAGTAATCCGGTATGTAATATTCATGCGTGAAAGCTTAAAAAATACATAAGAAGAAACTAAAAAAAAAAAATAAAAGTATAAGCAAAACGAAATTGAACCATCGGAATCGCCCAAATCGTCTTGGGTGCTTCTCTTTACTATAATCATCATCACCACCGTGATTAATCATTTATTTTTTACAATTATCTTTTACCATTTTATGTGTAGCAAATTTTTTCTTTCGTTGCTAACAAAATTAATTTTAAATTAATCATAAACATAAAAACTGTATAACACAACCGCTACTGTTTATTGCATTATTTTAGGTCAGTATCATAAAATACGTTTCTGCAAATTAAGGTTAAAATGTTTTGATTATTATTATTTAACAAAGAAGCAAAACGTAAATAAAATTAAGGTTTCAAGGTTGTTCTTGTGGTTTCAATCAAATTTCATCTAATTTAAGCCTTACATGAATGTACGAAGCAAGTAATAACTTTTTATAGTGAAAATAAAACATTTCTAACAGTTTTCACTGCATAAAAATAAAAACTGTTATTTTTGTAATTTTCTAACTATTCAGTAATATATAATAAGCCTTATTAGTTACGAATAGTACCTATAGTTTAAGAAAACAGAAAAAAAGAAAATTTATATTTATTATTATACGTATATAGATAATTATAATATAATTTGAAATACAGCTAAAGATTATTTTTATTTCTACATACCTTAATCTTTTGGGGTTGATTCTTAAAATAACTTTTATACTTCTAGTTATACACCGTTGATAAATCGATAAATTTCAAAAATATTTTAATTATATCACTTAAAATGAAGTTTCATGATGGACGTTTAAATAAAATAAATTCATGGTTCAATTAAATAAATGTAAGTATCTATATTAAATTAAATATGAGTATTGTCTGGGTTTTATATTTAAACATTAAAAATGAATGTGTTATTTAATGGAGATTAAAATGTTACAGGTACCTACCTTAATTTTACCGTAGACACACGAATAACATTAATCTAATATTTTTACTTTACGATTTATCCTATGAATTATAGTTAAATTGTTGACATTTTAAAAACATGTTTTTGTATCCGACAATTTCGGTAAGATGATTTTATAAATAACTTTTTTTCTGGTATCTTCAATAAATCCAATTTAGTTTTTTTGATTATAATATTACAATATAATGATGAATGAATGTAGAAAACAAATTATTGAAACGTAAGGGCAAAAACGTTATTCAAGATTGCTGGATACGGTTTTTCAGTTCTGAAAAGATTTATTTATTTACACTGAGAAACATCTGCCCTTATCGTCTAGAGACAACTTCTTTTTCTTTATCCCGTGGGACAAATAAACCTTTAAAAACATCGACTAACAATAATTAAGAGTGTCAGAAATACGACTAACATAGAAAATCAGAACGCATTTTTTTACCGTTTGGATAATGTATTAAACATGTCAATGTGTAGACAGCTAATCCAAAAAGACACTTAATCGACATTTTAATATTAACCAGACAAAGTGTAAATTATAAAACAAATAAATTTGACATTTTTTGACACTGACGTGTGTTCCGATAAGCCGCTGGATACAATTACAGTTTCAGTAAAGACTATTATAGAGAAAAAACATTTTGCGATAAACCAAAACATAACTTTATTTATATCATAATTAACACATGATTAATTTTATTTTGGAATATTTGTTTTTCATCAGTATCCTTTCAATCCAGTAAAATCGGTACCTATCATATTTTTACTAAAATCCAATGGTTTTATTTCCATTCTTAAAAATAAAAAATAGTAATTAATCATATCATTGATTTTAAAGTAAATGTTTATAATAAAATATATTATATAATATAGATATATATTCAAATGCATAATTTAAAACGTTTTTTAATTATTGAATAATAAAAAAAGTTGTACGCAATATTAAAAAACGTTGGGTTATGATTGAAAAAAGGAAAAAATAATTTTACATGTAATAAAAGAGAAGGTTTTTTTTGTTTGTCTTCAAACATACAATTATTATATATAATTTATTATATGATGTCTTTTAGCATATAATAAATAAAGAAAATATAATACATAGGACGTTTATTATTTTGAAGATTTATAATCTGTACATAAACTTAATATACGTCTTTATATGTAATTTTCTTCATTATTTCACAAAAATCATAATATATAATTTCACTCTTTTTCAAATGCACTATCAACTTAAGATTATTATGTACAAATTGTATATATAATATGATACCGTTTGAGTATTACATCTGTATTATTAAAAGGAAAAGTTTTACTCCTAATATCGAGTCACTGAAGAAATTTACCACATTCACTATTAATCCTTTAAAAAGGTTTATGCACACAACATCCAATACACTTAAAAATAACCATAAAATACTTGTTTACTGATTTTTGTTGAATAAAAAATATGTATTTATGTATAAAACTTTAATAAAATACATCACGAATGAAATTGTGTCAGTTTGGAGAGAAGTGCTTAAATGTTAACTTTAACAAATACAATATGAAGGAAGGTGATTTTTAGCAATCAGTGTTTTTAAACCGATGAAAAAAGCTAAAGGAATGTCAAAATTACTGTACCAATTTTTTTTTTTTTTTTTTGAAAACGTTTGAATTTCCTTTAGTTGTTGACATCGGTGCATATTAAAATAATTTGTAGACAGTTGTGAGGGTTGAAACAAACCAATACATCATTATTTTTATTAAAAACTTGTGGTGACTGACATTTGTTTCTTTTTTTTCAAATACAAATCCGGATGTACGTTGTGCTTTAAATCTCACCTAACAAAATAAATAAAACAATACCCTGAAAATGATTTATTGGTTTGAATAGGAAAAAAATGTGTTTTTCACCACCTTTGTAAGGGTGTGACAATTACCTAGAAATGATGTTTTTCTTGAATGTTGGCGATTATGGAAACAATATCTGTTTAACTATTCTATACGATTTAGGTGAGCTATACGGTGGCCTATATGGTCGAGACCATTTGTCATTATGACTATGACAAATATTTTGTTGAGCTGTATATAAATCCAATAAATATACATAAAATCATATTGGCTCATTATCTGTGTAATATAACTAATCAAATGTTATCTATTAAAATAGTTTCTCAAAATAATTTAGATAGTCCCAACGGGCAATTATGGTATAGTTTTTTTGATCATATAAAATACGAAAATCGTAAATAAGCATTTCAAAACTGTATCAATACATATATCATAATAATCTATTACGAATTTAACTCATATTAAATAAAATTAATAATTTATGTGTTAGTATTTGATGCTTACGAAAGTTAATAGTATAAGTTATGTTATGAGAATAGTGAGATTGAATATTGAAAAATTATACATAATATTAACTATTATAATTTTGTTATAATAATTAGATAGTTATTTAATAAATGAAAGATTATAGCGTCGTTTGTCATGCCTATTACATTAATTTAGAATTAAAATATTATATACTATTAGCGTTCGTATTATAAAATATAATGACTTATAAATAATTTACAATATCGAGTTGAACAAAATATTTTGAAAAATCTCAATTAATGTGTATAATTATATGTATAAATATTGCCATTATTTTGATGCGAAACGGCCAAACATCGGACGTCTCAAGATATATGTTATAGATTACTAATTATACTTAATTAATTAATAAGATTTTTAGTTTAATGAATATTCTGAAATTATGTATATTTATAAAATAATTCATAATTAACATTTGAATTATGGACAAGTTTGTTTTGCACAGAAAAGGTCTGATTGATTAAAAATGTTGAAGTTTTAAGTCAATATTGACAATTGAAAATAAAAATATTAATCTTTGCAAAGAAATTAATACCACTATGGTTATAAAAATAATTTTTCTGATACTGTTATAATGATATAATCCGATAATAAAAAGTTATTATTTAGTCAATCTACTATTCCTTGATAGAAGTTATTAATTATTAAAAAAAAAAACCTGAAAGGCTTATTATTATACATTTGATTTTTTCACTTTATTTCGTGGTTTTTTTCTAACTGTTCACTCATTATTGCAGTTTCAATCGTTCAGCAATGATTTAAATGTTTGTCGACTTTTAAAGTTTTTTCATTAAGGCGCTTTTGAAGCACAATAGACGTTCAGAAGAATGGAAATACACGGGGACTGGAAAAGTTTTAAAAGCTTGAATTGTATGGATTTATCCAGTTTCAATTTCTTTATTATGCATTACTTCAATAATGGATGAAAGAAATTGTACGACACATGTATTTGTGACAAGTATAAAAAAGTGTTAAAAATGATCATCTATTTTGTGGAATAATACTGTATGTTCCTTAACCGTAAAAATAAAATAGTGTCACGCAGCTCAAACGCTTTTTAAGTTATGACATAAAATGTAGATAAATGACTTTCTCTAAAACTTTATTCCACATTCGTTTTAAAAATACATAAAAAAAATATATGTGTTTACACAATTATATTAACAGCACTACCTAACTAATAACGAATTCATATATTAACCAGAGTAAAAAGTGTAATTTATCAATAGTGTTACATTTAACTGAAATGTATTAAAAATTCAAAAATATTCTCAAATTAATACTCGTACAAAGATTTATCTTACAATTTCATATAGAAACTCGTACTGCTTTAATTATCAACAAACTGATTATAAGTTGAATACAGATTTACAATTTTACAATAATTATTAAGTTTAGTCTGGAACGAAAATAACAATTAAAAAATTTCTTAATATAAAAGAACTAAAAAAAGCAAAGAATGTATATGACCAAATTTTTATTTTAAAAACTTCTAAAAATAAATATTTAAAATGTAAAAAAACGCTTGAGATGAATGTCTCTGACCTTGGGTACTCACAGCGAGTTACATGGGCTGCTAGTAATATTATAATGTTTTTCCAATAATTTGTAACTGGAAATAATAATATTACGTTTTTTTTTGTAGATTGATAACTGTGATACTTTTAAAATTAAAAATTAAAATAAGAAAATGAAAATAATATATATTATTATGATTATACTGTTATTGGTAACATTGAGTTTAGTAAGTACTAAGTTTATAGAATATATAAAAATTATTATTATATTTCTTTTTTTATTCACCACAGAACAAACCAATATTTTACACCAAAATAAAAGAAGAAAATAAAATTGATGTATAAAATAAAAACCAAGCAGTAGTGGCTGGCGCCCAAGCAATGGCAAAAGTTTATAAGGGGCTGAAAACACATTTTAAAAAGGACATGCCAACAAATACTAATAGTGGGAAGATCGAGTGCTCAGATAATAAAAACAAATCATATTACTAATAATCCTTATTATAATAATTTAATTATTAATTATAAATATTATTATAGTACCTCAACGTCACAAAATACCACAAATGCATTTTTTGGGCATGTTTTGACGATTTATTTAATAATAATTACTATAATAAGTAATAATTTGTCTATTTTTATTTGTTTGCACATGCTACATACAACATACAGAAACTACAGAATCTACAATACCAAATTTTGGATATGAAAATGATGGTTGTAGAAAGTAATAGAGTATTATTGATATAATAAAGTAATATAATTGTTAATAAAATAATAAATTTTTTTTTGATTAAAGATCGCATAGGAAATATTGAAGACATCATATTCCAAAACCCTGAAAGTAATTAGAATAATATCAGATAATGAAATTACATAATTACTAATAATGTTTGTATCGATACTACAGGTATGATGTGTATTGAACTTATTTACGGTATAATGTAAGTATTATAGGTACTAACTTATCAAAACAATTTATATAATTGAATAATTCTAAAAAAAGCTTAAAAGTCGCTCAAATTTTTGAACATTTTACCATGTCTAGGTAAGGCTAGTATAAGTAAACAACCCAAATTTAAAGTTTTTACGAATGTTTTAACCAAATTACAACAAACAACTTTCAAAATTAAAATGTCTACAAATAGCTAAAATTTTCTGAACCCTAAACCGTAAGGAACAAAATCCACAATACAACAAAAAAAGGTCTTTGGTCATTTTTCATTTGAAGCAATATTTCTGTTAGAATACGTCGTCCGTAATTATTTAATATTATAGAATCGTGAAATTTCTAACTAGTTAGTTAGTGCACTCATTTAATGCATAATAGTGATCCACACGGCATCTAATGTACAGCAGAGCGGTACCCACTTACCCGCTTTTTCACTATCATACTTAAAGACATGAAATTTACCTGTTTACTAGTTAAAATTTATTACATTCTCAATTGTTCAATAGCATTATTATTTATTATAACTTGTGCACATCGTCATTCATCAAGTGCTATATGGTATAAGACAATTAAAGATAATAAAAGATTATGTTTTAAATTTAATTTAGCTTTCTGAATACCAAATAAATATTCAGAATAAAGAGCATCAAATAGAGAATTTGAATAATTTAAAGAAAATTCAAGAAGTAAAAATTGATGATTATATGTAGGAAAAATTTAATAGTATACTCTATACAAGTAGTATATCAATAATTATTTTTGTAGGCAACTAGGCAAAGAATACAAGTTGAATTGAATAAAAATACTGAACTTGAATTCAATTTAACAAAAGCCAAAGAATTACATCAAGCAAATTCGATAGAGGTAATATTTTTGTTAAGTTGTAAAATATATTATAAATTTTACCTTCTCATAATATATGGTATTTAATAATTATTTCATATAACCTTTCGTATACAATGATACATTTCATTGGATTCAAATTTAACACTACTATAATACATAATAGTGATCCACGCGGCATCTAATTTACTGCAGAGCGGTACCCACTTACCCACCCGCTTTTTGAACATTCTGCGTACATTTTTATGGTATTTGAAACTGATTTTAGTAGTTATAGTAGGGATAGATCCCCCCCTTGATCTTTATTTTACTAATAAGTTTAATAATTTCGTACGCTTATGACAGCATTACAGAATAAAATTATTGAAAACGCTACACTTTATTATAAATATAAAATTGAATATTGATTTATTAAGAATTTGGAAATATTATGGCTGTTTCCCGTAGTCTATACACGACTTACTGCTAAATATTTAAAATAATAAAATGCCATTTGTCGTCATTATTAGGGCTGAAATTTTGATGCAAAGGCATCTTTTTTTTTGGTATTCTGAAACTTTAACCGGTAAGTTTTGGACGATACTGATTATTTTAAAGTAATTTTTTTTTGACAAAATTAACCTTAAATGCATTTTTTGAGCATGGTTTGACGATTTAAGTAATAATTATCACTATAATAAGTAATATTTTGTCTATTGTTATTTGTTTGCACCTGCTACATACAACATACAGACACTACATACCATCAGAAACGTAATCATAATCCTAAAAACATAAACGGATTTCCAGAACTCGGTACACCACCATAAAATGATTGCTGTCGAAAGTAATATAGTAGAATTATTGATATAATAATAAAAAAATTTTTGATCAAAGATCGCATAGGAAACATTGAAGGGATGATACTTCGCAACTTTGAAAGTACCTAATTAGAAAAACATCAGATAATGAAATTAAATAATTATAAATAATGTTTGTATCGTGTGTGTATGTGTAGAAGAACAACAACCACCACCGGGGCCGTCGTTATGTACAATTTGTGAGGGGTCATGGTCAATGCAATTGACGACTTCATCAATTCATGAATAAATATTATATTGTTTCTACAAAACTAAAAGTGTATGCTAAATATAATATTTATTTCAAATGAATGTACAAATAAATACAAAAACTATTGTTTACATGAAAATAATTATTATTTTCTAAAAAAAATTACAAAAAATTATAATATAATATAAAAGTATAAAACATTATCAGAATGAACATACAAAAAAAATAGAAATTCTAATAAATATCAAACAGAAATTCTTCTTTCTTTTAACAAAGCCAATATTTTAATCATACTTGTTAATTCCATACTATTTAAAACATCTTTCTCAGAATCAACATAAAGTATGATCAAACCATTTACCCTGAACTGCTCATAGTTGTTTTCAAATGATTTTTGATTTTTTTTAGCTTGCTGAAACATCGTTCATTCGAAGCTGTGGTGACTGGTGATCAGGACCGTATTTAGGGAGTGGCTCGGGTGGGCCCGGGCTGCTTATTTTTAGGGGCGCCGAATAACTGGTAGAAACCTTCGATAATATATGTAAATATATAATATATATACTTATTTGTTATAATATTTACAAATAAAACTCATAAAATTGTACATATACCTATATGTAATATTTGGATTTATATAGTTGGATTAATATGTAACATATTGGATTAATATATCTTGTATGAAATAAAGTTTGTACTGTTTCCGCAACAGTGTTGTAGTTCAGTTTGTCACTCATATTATAAAATATGCTAATACAAATGACGCAATCACGAAACTCCGCCATAATTTAAAAACATGTTCTACACCCGCACTAGCCGTGTAACCTTTTTCGCTCGGTAAACGTCAGCAGTAATATTGTTATTTTATTTAAATAAATATCTACCCTTAGAATTTAATTAACACTTCTATGAATACACTCATTACCTTTTGTGGTGGTGCCACGGCATTCCGTTCCGACATGATCCGCTTCCGTGGACTGATTGTATTCACCGACAGAGATTATTTCTGTTTGAATTATTTACTTCTTGCGGTTGCTTAACTTACCGTTTTATTCTCGGATAGTACATTTTCTGCATGGATCGTTAGACGGTCGTGTGGTTGTTCCAGACTAAACCTTTGTACCTCGTAAACATTGAGACTGGCCGGTTCACGGCGGACGACATAATAATATTTAGGGTAGTACATAATATAGAATAAGTGATCACTTTCCTTTCCGTAAAGTCCTCAGTATTTAAAAATTGTTTTTATAACGTCGCGTTAACGTCGGTCAGTCGAACAGTGGTATAGTTATAGATACCGTACATCTACGATTAACCGCACTCGTCATGACGTGTTAAGTACAAATCTTTGCATTTTTAAGGTTCTAGTAAAATGTATATTTTTAAAACCTATATAATATTAAATATTCAGAACTGTTTCGTTTCAAACGATTTTTAAAAATATAGTTAAACTTCTTGTGAAAAACTAAAATAAAAAAAAATTACTTTAACATTAACAAACTTGTCGTTTCATTATATATTATAATCGTATTATAATATACAGATGATTTTTTGCTGTGTTTCTTATTGTCGAAAGAACTTTAATTCGTATTATCCATATCGATTTTTATCGTTTCATATGTTTTTTTAGTATCGTTGTTCATCATCGCTATTATTACAGTTGTTTGATTTAGTTTTAAATTTTGAAGACAACACAGCATAATATTTCATTAAGTAGAGAAAATATTATAACAGTGATAATTTCTATTTAGATATATCCAATGCAGATGTTTGAGTAAAATTATTTTTTATAAAATTTAATGAAACAATATTTTAATTTCTAGTCAATGTTACATAAACCAGCTATCTATTTATACTCTCTATTATTATTAATTTTTTAACTTATGCCGAGAAAAAAAATTAATAAATTTATTTATATATATATAATATATATTTCTGATTAGTTATCTGAAAATCTACGAGTTACGTGACCGGCCTTGTAAGTATATTTTTTCGTTTGTTTTCGAATCTTATTTATGGCGTTTTTGATATTACTTATTATTAAATTTCGTGTAAAAGTTTTTTTTTTCCCGCTCACTCTTGATAGATCGGAATAATAATACTCGTATGAGTAAAAAAAAAAAAAATGTTCTCAGGAGTCCGCGTGATAGTGACGGACGGCCGTGACAGTGGTGGTTGTGCGGTGACGTGGGTGATTAGGGTCGGGTGAAAATATTAAAAACGTGATCGGATTTCAAAAACGCCTTATTGTCGTGTCGAATTGTTGATAATATTTTGATTACACACATGTACGCACATATATAATGTATACGCATTTACGAAAGTACACTGCGTAGAGCACCGTTTAGTATTCGGCCGTTATTTGAATTGACACGGCACGAGACGATGCCGCCGGATGATATCGACCTTTGAAACTGCAATGTAATAGAGTATTATAATACCCTTATATTATATAGTGTGAGCACCTGCACTGCCACAGAGGTGTTTAGAAAACGGCGGTATCGACGAACCTACATTCCATAACCACTTGCCTCCGTGCGCGGCATAGATTATGCCTCCATATATATACGTATATTATATTATATTGTATTTTATATTATGTACGTATCATAGGTAGGTATGTGTGTGTACATAAAAAGAAAAAAGAAAACATTCAATATTTTTATGATATTATATATTATTATATCGCACTTACGGTCTACGCCTCTGGCCCGACACCACCGCTCCACATTGTATGCCAGTCGTCTCGCGACAGTGACAGACTTCCGCCACTATCATCCGCCCGTCAGCTAACTTCTCACAGATGCGGTCGAATATTCAACACGAATAATCCGCCGTAACACTCTGTATAGCACGTTACATTATTGTGACATAATATTTTATAGCATTTTGTTATCCACAGTAGCAAACTATATATAATATTATTTTATAGCTCCTTCGCCCATGCACTACTGCAGTAGGTACTACAAGCGTATTGGATATGGTGAACGATATTATGCAAAATCAATTAAAAAAATTATCGAAACAAAAATAAATCGTATTTTTCAACGTACGTCTAAAATACTTAATGATAGGTACAAACGACGCTGCGCTATAAACATTTCTCGTAATCGACGCGAATTTCGTTTAAACAAGATATAAAAATATATGGATGATTTTAAATCTTTTTTCGTACAACTATATTGTATCATTGCCGTTGATTTGATAAAGAGACACGACAAAATGACAATTACAATTAATAATATAATTATGTTATCATAATGGTAATACGATTTAAGCAACAATAATTATTCACGAACATTAGGATTATGTGATATTATTGATGTAACTATATAAAAAAAAAAAAAAATGAAATAATTTAAAGTAGTTGTAGGTATATTCAACATTTGATAAAGTATAAGTTCAAAGTAATAACTAATTTTACCATAACGTATAAGTACACATAAAGAACATGCATTTCTTTATTCTCAGTACCTACCTATATATAGTTTATTATTTATACAATATTTTTGTTGAAAACAAAACAAACAAAATAGTGTTACTTATACATAGAGTTATACTACAACATGATATACTCGTACAATGTAATTTATTTTGCATACTTTTAGTGTTTTATGGTAATTAAGTTAACATTTAACTTTATCAGCATCTTGTATAAAGTACAAGCAATGAATAATGAAACAAAAAAACCAAAGATAGTGTCTATAAATATATGTTTCTTACTTTAATTGAATAGAATATTTTTAGCATTTTTTGGTTAATAGAAAATACTTTTTAAAGTACAATTAGAGGTAGATACATTAATTTAAATCTCATAACTAAACACAATTTTAATAAATTGTTATTCCAGTTTGAAGTTTAAATAAAACATTTTAATTTTGTTGCTATAATTTTGGCAAATTCAAAATATTTTGATATTAATTGTTTTGTGTTTTTTTGTTCCTTTCTATCGTTAAATTGATTCAGTTTTCAATTTAAAGATTTTAAAGTTAATTATCTAACTTCAGTTTTTAATTAATTGCATGTACCTACTAACATTTATTATTCGTTTATAAATAACGTTTACTTATTTTTACCGTTTTGAAATGTAAACGAAATAACAATTTGATACGAATTATTATTAACTTATAAATTATAATTAATAAGAATAATGTAATAACAAAAAAAAAAAAAAAATTTCAAAATATTTTCTTCACATTATTAATTTAATTATCAATTAGCATTGGAATAATCTTGTGCAAAAAAAAAAAATTACGTACCTATTTAATATAATATAGTGTTTATCGCGGTATTTTTTTATTGAGAACTGAATTATTCAAGAAAGAACCACACGTTTTAGTATATTTATTATTTATAATTACAAGCAAAAAGGTCATACCTATTGGTTGTATTAAAATATGATTTACTTTGAACATCGATCGTACATAACGGTTCAGAAATAATATATGATTATACGTGTTATTGTACGACGTTATTATCTTAGCATCGTTATTTACTGATATTTTCTACGAAATAAATAAATATGTTCAAGGGAAGCTCCAGAGACTTAGTTGGGGGAGGAGGCTAAGTTTATAATAATAGCATACCATTAGTATATTTTATATTAATATAGTTGGTTTATAATTCAAAGTATAGATAATATTATGTACACATTTAACTCCTAACTACACATGTTTTTTGTTTTGTAATTTTGTATCAAGCAATACACAGTTTTTTAAAATTATTACCGTCTTAAGAAGAAAGGAAAGGATAATTCCTAGATTTACCCTCCTTGAAACCACCCTTGACATGATTATTATGTAATTATTTAGTGTATAATAATTGAATATTTAATAAATATATATATATAAATTTGTAAAATTACAAATAAAGTATACACAACGATCAAAAAATATAATAAAAATATAATCTAGTGTATAAAACGTTATTAATAGTATCTATACTAACGAAAAAATAATAATAATAATATATATATATATATTTTTTAATGTATGCTGTTTTATTTTAATAAATAATTTTCTAAAAAAAATCTGATTTATAATTAAAAATACATGCCCATGACAAAGATATCTACTTATTTCTTGCTTTTATTTTTTAAGCCAAAAGCTTTATAAAACTTGCTATTCAATATAATATTGTTTCTAACACTAAGTACTCCATAGAAATAAAAAAGTATAATATGAAACGAAATAACTCAGATAAAACAAACAAGATGAAAACATTTTTGTTTGTAGCAAAATGTTCATATTCATGTTGTTTAGCTGGCGAGTTGTTTTCAATTGTTTTGGTTTTCTAACTCTCGAAACAGTGTTTCATCATGCTTGACGATTACGAAGTGCTAGTCAGAGTTCATTTTAAATAAGGGGAAAATATACATTATATATAGGTACGTTAAGACTAGACTCTAAAGAGTTTTCATTTTTTATTAATTTCTGTTTTGCACTTAACTAACCAAACTATCCTCATGATAGTTTTCACGTTGGTCTCGTGATTGTTTACTATTCCAAAGGAACAATATTATCACTTATTTTTATTAATACAGTTTATTTGTATACGTTTTATTTAAAAATGTATTAAATATATTATTATATTTTATATACATTTTGTACTATAAGTTAAGAGGACATTATACTCACACATGTAGTCTTCGTTTTACAAACGCATAGCATAACAATATTTTACGATCAAAATAATATACTGTTTACATTATTATTCTTAATAACCTATGATTGAATTTAAAAGTTAGATAATTTTATTATTTTAAAACGCTCATAACGTATGTACTTAAAATCATCAAAAAAATCCTATGTTACAAGTTAGATCGTAGAAAATAGTTTTACTATTAAATTGTATAATAGGTCAATGTACATAATTTTAAACACGATAAGTGGATTATCACAAATATATTTTTTTTGTATCATTATAAGTACCTACACAATTTTAGAATTAAAAAACTATTCAAACTCCTCAACCCCCCCTCCCACAGAGAAAATTACTTGACCGAAAAATAGTTATTTTCACCCGTGAATATTCATTTTCGCATTAACTTAAATTTCAAACGCTCATAAAAAAAAATATTTATGGAAGTACTACACTCATTGTTTTTTTAGCTCCAGTATAATTAAAACTTACGAGAGACCAAATAGTAATTTTACATTTTAAAAATGTTTAAAGTTGATTTTGATTAATCGACTTTGGATGCAATTCTATTTGGCCAGAACTACTTTACAATTATACTACTACAACAACAAATATTCTGAGCACACAATTTTCTTACTACGATTTGTCGCCGTCCGGCGTCTACGTACACGTGAAAGTATCAATATTGCATAACCTAAGCGCCGTCTAACAATACGTATCCGTTTGCATGTCGAACGTTGAGGCACGACAGACAGTTTTTAAATTATTGTCATTCGTGTTCTACTATATGTTTTTCATTTATTTAAGCGGTTTGTCTCTTTTGGATGTTTTCGACACACCGTAGCCAACAAACACCTGCTTACGTGTCTACAAGAACTCCCTTTAAACATTAAACAATAGCTGTCAGTAATAATTTCGGAAAGCGCTTTAATACAGTTTTGTCTCAAAGTTCGGTAAAAATGTAAAATAATAGTAAAATTGATGTCGAAAAAACATACTCATCAAAATTCAACGACGATCGGACATTTACATTCACTCATTCCAATATAGATATATTTTATTTAAAATATTTTTTGACGATAATCTAATAAACTTCATTAGGTTAACAATAAAATTTATCTAATCATACTTCGTGATTCTAGAAGTCACGAAATTATCATATATAAGTATACATTAGTGGATACTCAATTTGTAACATATCTACTCCTCGCGTGTGCACTTTACGTCCACAACTTCACGGCAGTAAAAACGGAAAAAAAAAACGAAAACGAACAATATCCCTATTGCTTACGTGTTTTATGCGCACGTTTTGTCACTACTGACGATTATAACTGTGGTGTCTACTACAAGCTTGCACGTGTGACGAAAGACGATTCGGTCGCAGAAGAACGCTCTTGAGGATTTAAAGGCCGTCCGTCGCAGGTATTAAGAAAACACGTGTGCGTTCGAGCTAGTGCGTGCGTAATATCGTGTATGTATATAATATATAATCTATGATAAAACCTGTACACGCGGGAATGTGCTGGGTTCAGTGATATGTGCGTTTATGGAGGTAGTGAAATGATGGGTTGGTTTTTTTTTTTTTTTTTTTGAGAGGGAGTTATGGAGCCGAGATGGGTATACCTATATAATATGGTGGTGTCTAGGGATTATATACCTTTCGCGACAGTTTCATTTGTTGCCGTAAATATCTCATTTATTTTTTTCCTTTCCCACCCTCCCGTCGCGACGCGTCATACATCACAACCCCTTCCTACCCTGTTTCCCGTCCAACGGACTGCACTTGCGCGTGCGCAACGATATATATATATAATATATTATATTAAACGCAAGTTGCGACGACGACTTGGCTGTACGCGGAACAACGCGTCAGACTCGATCCGGCGATATAATGATAGGGACTGGGAGCTTAGCGGTTAGGTTAGTTCGCGCTCGTACCTTGTGCACATGACGTTATACAACTGCTGTGCGAGGGACGAGTCGCGGAGTTAATACAAATTAAATTCCTATATTACATTTATTTTGCAGGAGACCATAATATTAGTTTAATTTGTACTCGTCGTTATAATATGAATTCAAAAAAATATATACGAAAAGAATTTTGCGGAACTGTATTTCATTGTGAAGCACAAGATTTCTTATTTGTATCTGCAGGCTATCACACTAAAGACGTTTTATCGATACGTAAATTCTTTCAGATCAGAACATAATATACATTATATGCAAAAACATGATATAGGTAAAATATATATATATATTGTACATAATATACATATAGAAGTATATATGTCCTGATAAAACGTCTGAAACAATGAACGTTTCAATCTCGTAAATTGCTGTATAATATTCTGCAATCAATTTTATTGTCGATCAAATTACGTACATGTCAAAAAAAAATATGATGAAGTCTTTTTCAAACTACTGAAAATGTTTTTATTTTATTCAATTTAGCATTTAAAATGTTTTCTAGAAAAAAAATCATCATTGAAAACAATGAAAACTTACAATATTGTATAGACCTTTATCCGGATCAGATAAATATAACAATTGTATATAATATATACAGTAATATATATTATTATATCATCATATTAAATTTGTAATACAAGAATTTATTTAGTACGTAAAAATTGCATCTCTTTTAATATTATTTCACACACACACGAAACTATCATAAAATAAAGTACGCAAAAATAATCCTTGAAATTAATTTTAAGCAATTGATAGATTCTATGTAAGCTAGGTAATAATTTTAGTATTTCCTGCTTGCTTAAATAATTCAATATAAAACTGCATTATTTTTAAAAATAAACTTTCGTATATCCATAAAAAAATAATAATAAAAGAATACCAAAATATTTTATAAACAATTTAAAATAAAAATTATTTACTTTGAAACAAAGTAAAAATATTAAATCATGCACTCAGGACCATTTTATTTTTATCACTAATAGCTTTTCTTTTACTCTATTTTCTAAGAAAGTATATTTTATTAAGAATTAAATATATTCCATAAAGTATTATTGTGTTATAAAATATTGCAATTATGAATTAATGATCACAATTTATTATTTATTCATCTACTATAGTTTACATTGTTTATAAAAATATCTAATTATATTGAATTACAAAAAAAAAAAAAAAAATATAAGTTTTTTTTCTTCACAGCAACGAACATTATAAACTTTTAATGTTGTATACATTTATAAAACACGGTTTAGATACGTAAATAAGACAATAATACAGTTGAAATTTTATGTAAATGATAGTTAATTCTAAATTTACTTTGCCTCCATTAATCAATTTTAATCTAACTTATTAATATTACTAAACACTTCTAAGTGTATGAGTATATAAATTAAGAACTTGTCCTGCAGTAAGAACATTTTTATAATAGCTGTAAAAAACTAAAAAGTGATTATATTAAAATATTCCATTGCCTATATATATATCACCATTTTACATTTTATTTATTTAATATTCTTTCGTTTACATTCATTTTGTTATTAAATTGGAACATTAAATTAAACTATCAGAGATTTTTTTTTTTTTTTATTAATAAAATATTGAATTATATCTACCATTTATATTTTATTAGACTGCCACTTCGATGCGAAGGAAAAATAAATCTAATAATACAAACAACATACAAACGTTACAAAATATAATACTTCAATGACTTTCTAATATTGAAACTTAATCATATAACTCCAACCTAACTCTGCATAATTATTTTAGTATGAAAACTATTGATGAAGAAGTACTTATACTTTATACACAATTTCATAAGGAACTTTAAACTTATCAAAATCCCCTTATAAAGAATAAGGATCTTTCCGTCCTAAGGATTACTACTAGCAAATCTTCAGTTCCATTTAAAAGAGAAGTGATATCTTGACCTGTTACAAATATTATAACATTCAATCGTATGATAAAATAAATTCAATAATTTCAAACCAAAATCTAACAAATAAAAAAATTATTCAAGTTAATTATTGCTAATAATGATTTCTCAAGTAGGTATTCTCTTTCATACCCTACTTACATTACATACTCTATATACTAGATTATTGTGTGATTTTTGTATAGATTAATTATAAATATATATGTTATTTTATTATTTTATAGTCTAATTTATATACTATATATTAAGATGATTCATAAAGCAGCTTGACCATTTTTCTTCTTTGTTAATGATATTCAAAATCATAGTTTTATTAGTATATTTAAAAAGCTAATAAATTATATTGAAATATAGAAGATTTAGTTTACTATCTAAAGAGTGTACTATCGAGATTAAAACTTTTGTTTTTTAAATGGCTATTCCCTTTCAGAATCGAAAAATAATATTTTCAAAATATTGAACATAATATAGTTATTTAACTCTCTGAACTAAAGGTATTACCTGCACAGTTATGTTTATTGAAGAAATAAGGAATATGGTAATTTAAAAATATTATCAATTTTTATAAACTTATCAGCATTTTTCAATTAATGAAAGTATAGTGTAAATATAATAAATATTACTAAAAGAATTTGAATAATTGAAAAGTTAGTTTTTTGAATAAGCTAAATCAAGACTAAAAATATATATATAATATATCGAATAATGATATAAGTACTTAAAAAAGAAAAAAGGAAGTATACTTCTCTATTAATAAACAATTTTTTAAGAATTTCAAATTATGATATTTATAAGTATAACTTCAAAACTTTTCAATGAATTATCTTGTAAAATTGTTTATAATTTTATTTTTAAATTTCTAACTTTTTGTAACTATTTCTGAGTACCTAAATTGTTTAAACAGTACTTATTTAAATTCTTTATTACAACGATAATACTGTAACGATTATCGGATACTATTAAATATATTTTATAAATAACATTTAATGAAAATAAAACATAAGCGAATGGTATAGTTTTAGACTTAATTACTAATATTAGTACCTATATATTTTAAATGTTGGAACAAATTATAAATTGAAATATATATGTATAACTATGGACCTATAATTATACTTTATAAAGGTATATCAAAATGTATGTTCATGAGTTAATAAAGCACATTAAAGATTTATAATAATATAACATTGTATTTTATTTAAAACATAATGTTTTATTAAAAGCAACAATTTTTCATTATTTTATTTAGATAGGTACTATCACAAATTTTAAAAAAAACTATTTTAAATGAAAAATAAAACATACTATGCTATACTTATGTAGAAAAACTATAATTATAAAATATTAATATGATTTTATATAATATTATAATCATATAATTTTTTATTTTTTTTTTTTGATAATTTAAAAAAAATTACTTATGTGTGATATTCTTTAAGAAGGTATATGCAATATCTATTAAGTTAATTTTTACTTAAGCAAGAAGTTGGCCTTTATAAAAATATAACGGTTTGTAGAAAGTGATGAATATTTTGAATATATTAAAGGTCTTAAATACTGCGAGGCGAACTTAAAGCTCTCGAAAAAACTGTCATGACATCTACGGGAAAAACATTACGTATTTAGTGCAATATAATTATTATTATTCAGAATAATTATAAAGCAATTTCATCTTAGAATTAATGAAAAAACAAATAAGCGGATTTATATAATTTAAATAAAAAAAAAAAAATTAAAATTCTGCCATTATTATTATAAGTGCATTTTTGAAGGAAAAATAATATTAAAGAAAATATTAATTTTTTACCTAAATCCAATAGACATTTTGTTGTCTTGTGAATAGTGTTATTAATGATAACAATTTTATTCTATTTAAAATATTAATAATATATCACATTTTTAATGAAATAGAAAAATATGCTTACAAAAAAAAAAAAACAATATTGTATAATCGTTGTATTTCCTATGATAGTAATAAAATATACAAAAATATATTATTTTTATAAATATTTATTTATTTATTAGACTTTAAAACGCTAGTTAACCCTTCAACTTTACCAAGATTTGCTTTCACTTTTAGTGTTTACATTATTTATCAGTATTTGCATATAACACATTAAATATGTATACATCCTACATTCTAAACTAAATTACTTTGATGTTTCTTAAAGAAAATAGATGATTCCAGATTCGAAATAAGAACAATGTCAAACAGTTTCAGTATATTACGTATTAGTTCAATGAAAACGCATTTTCATCATTAGGATTAACTATTTGGTAACAACAAATATACAGCAAAACAATGAAAACTATTTTTTTTATCGTTTTCGTAAAAAAAAATAAGAATAATTTTATTCGGCACAAACATTTTTTTAAATACATAATTATTATTAGATTTAATGTGTTATGTTCGACTAAGACTTGGAAAACTAACAGTCACGGATGCACTTCGATAAAATAAGTTTATCATCAAAACTAAATTGTTTCATTTCAGCGGAAGTTTTATTGGTTGTTAGTGACTTGGTACTCATTAAACACGCTTAGCGTACGACATCAAGTAAGTAAAATTATATTTAGATTACCGTTGTTGATGGAACTTGTTGTTGTTATTTTATTTTATTTTTTAATTATTAGGTACGTTCAAAATTAATTTGCGTGTTTCAAAACAATTACATAGTTGATAGTATCGTTGTATTTTTGTTTTTTTTCTTATTTATTGAGAGGGAGAGGAATTCAATCCGTATATTATACATTTACTTACTAGGAACTGTTTTACTATTGCAGGTTTTGGACTAAACTTTATACGGCTGTAGGGTCGTGTGCTAAAAAAAAAATGAACATAATGAATTTCTACCTTGTGTTTTCCTAACAAACGGTTTAAACTTTTTTAAAGGAAATTATATGTATAGGTACTATTTAAGAAAGTTAATAGAAATAATAACATAAATACAGTCATATACTTATATGTCGTCAAAAATATTTTAAATTTGTGTACGTTTTTTTAATTCTATATCCTATTATTACTTTATTTGTTTTTTAATTTTAATTATATAACTATAATTATTGTTAGAAGAAAAGACAAGTTTAGAAAAAGCGATTTTAATTTTAATGACAAAAAAAAACTATAATTTGATTAAATTAGTTTTGAAACATAATAATTAACTTAATTTTATAGATTAATTAACTAAAAATTTGAAAGATTTGTGTTTGTTAAAAGGTGACTACAGTTCATGTAACTACAATTATTATTAAAATCCTTAAAAGTAGAATACATGGTTCCTCATAAGATGTTAGGATATTCACAAATACTAAATATTCATAAACATGTATTTTTATGAGCCTATGAATTTCAAGTTTTACAAAATTCATGAAACTCACAACAATTTTCAAATCATTTTATTGTTAACAATTTAAAAAATGTTCAATTCCTATAGCTATGAAATGTATGATAAAATTAATTTTTATATTTAAATTTAGAACAATTAGGTATTCTGGTTAAATTACATTAAAAAACAAAAAAAAAAAACATTATTAGTAAGAAATTTTACGTATATTATACATTTTGCTAAGCGCCATGGTATATTCAATACATTTAGATTAATTTTATATTATTGCCTATTTATATCACGAACCTCGTAACGCCGTTCTAGAGAAATACAATAATAATTCAAAAGTGAAAAACAATAATACATATATAGTGACTCAAAGCGGTTACCTCCTTTCAACATTTCTTAGTTATTTTAGTGGAAATAGGCATTTAATTTTCAGATTTATTTAATTAGCACACTTATTTTTAATGTATGCAAGCTACTTAAAATGTCTACTTAAGTATTACTGTACATCCGACCTAATGTGTACTTGCATTTTAAAATTTCTCTGTAATAAAACCACAATTCAAAACGTATTAAAAATAAATAGAATATCAGCGTGCAACACAAAATTGTCAAACAAGATTATTCTAAAAATTATACTTTTTGAAAAATGATTATAAATTAAGCTTTGTAGTTTCAGCAAAATCCACGCACGATAGGTACCTGAAACAAATGTAAACACGAGTAAAACCCAAATAATAATGAGGGTCAAAAAAGGGTCCTGTGTGGTTATATTATTTTTTTTTGCCATTTCGATAAACCTTTGTAAGCATTTTACCCCTAAACCGTCTTGATTATACGTCGTATACTTAAAAATAACACGCAAACGAATCTAGAATAAAAATTCATCATGCACACAATGTCATGTCAAGAGTAACGATAACGGTTGAATGTAAGAGCTAGAGAATATTTGTTTTCAGGTAAAATTTTTCCTCTTATTCAAACAATGAGGTAAAACGATGAAAGAAAAATAATCAACGCTTTTAATTAGTTTTAAAAGCTTTTTAATACTTAAAATAATTTTATTTTCACTTTCATAAAGTCTTAAACGAAGGTGGACTAATTAATCAAAAATCGTTATCACTATAAAATGTGAATTCACTGATGTGACATTATCATAAATATTACATTCTTGAAAATTACTCCCAAGAGTATTGAATCAGAATCTCTTCAATCGTTTATCAGTGTACGTAAGGTCTAAAAGTCATATGAATATGATAATGATTTTGCTTAATTGCTTAAACACCAGAAAATTATTTCTAATAAAATATTTTACTAGAATGTAAATTTTTATTAATCTTAAATAAAACGTTTCCGGCATAACTTTGTAGTTCACATTAGTTATAATAATACAATAAAATAAAGTGAAATTATTATGGTGTAGATCATAATACCTTATGTGTCGTTATATAGTAGTCAACGTATGTTTATTTAAAATTTAAGTGAACTTGTTGATTTTATAGTGATTATAAACTATAGTTGGTCATACCATGTTTATGGATATTTATTTTACTATTTTTATAATGTGGTATTGAAATTTTTTTTAATTAATTTGATAAACTTTAGGTAAACATTCATTTCTTGTGAACAATACCACATATTTTTCTATAATCTTGCAGATCACAATATATTAAAAAGTATTTTTTATGTAATCGAATCTAATTTTCTAATTTTCTTTAAATAACCTAATATAAGTTTTATTTTATATTTATTTCATGAAAATTATTTTTACTAATTTCACTAATTATTACAAGAATTATTAATTTTATTAAGATATCTATTGAAAAAAAATGAGTTTCTGTAAAAAGCGATTAGAAGAAATGTGTATTAATAAAATAAATTACAATACATATTTTTAAAAAAGATTAACTATTAAATTTAAAAAAGGAAGGCAAATGGGTGCCGCTTTGCTGTGTATTTAATGTGTTGAGTGGGTCACTATTACGGGTGCATTAAATTTGGGTTTAATTATACAACAATTGTATATAAAAAAAAATTCTCGGCAGAAACGATTTGTCACCTTATATCAATAAATAATAAATATATTAAATATTATATTTAATGATACGTTTTTTTAAGTATAGATTTAGTTATTAAAGCTCTTTATTTTATTTTCAGTATTGCAGTAGATTGATTTAATTTTAACATGAATAATGAAATATTTAATTATTATAATAATATAGATCAACTAAATTATATCTTAAACATCTCTAAATTCAATAACATATTTCTACAAATACTATAAAATAGAAACACTAAATGCATAATATAAACTTAAAATAAATAAAAAATGTCATTGCATAAAATTAGTAACTAATTGTAAGTAAAATTCATAACACTATAACATAATGCGTCAAAGATTTCAATCGATTATTATTTTAAATTAATAATTAACATCGTTATTTATCATTTCCAAATTTGAACTAACTTTAAATGCTTATCAATAAAAAAAAATATTTGGACTATAAATTGTAATTGAGAAATAAACCACTATTTAGGAATTTTGTATTAAATTTTCTAGCATGTTTACCCGTTCATAAATGTTATATTGATATTTGATATTTAAAAAAAAATTCTAATTTACCATAAATTGCTCAAAAATGTCAAAAAATTTTAAAAACTAAACGATTTATAAAAAAACGATTATGTTATTAATTTGAAATACTTCGAGTTTATGTAGATATTGTTTGTTTTTTCCGATTTTAATTTAAATCTCTCTAAAGTATAAACTGATCCTGTACTAGTTAGGTTAGGTTGTAGTACTATCCAAAACCACCTTCAAAGTTGATAATCTAAGCATTCTTTAGACAACTTATCGAATACCCATGTACAAAAAAAAACACATCATTGTAAAATACATTCATCGCTATAATCCGAATCTAAAATATTTAATATTTATATTATAGAAAGTGTCTATTATAAAAATTATAATCTATGGAATCAAATATTGTTTATTTAATTTTTTGTTTTAATTATAAATAAAAATAAACAGCTCTTATTAGTGTGGAAATTAAAATATATATTATATATATATAGGAATATTTTATTCAATGTATTTCAAACATCACGAAAAATTATCACATTAATTTTAAATAGGAAATATATATGTATACTATAATATGTATAGTTACTTTAACATAATATTTACCATGTCTCTTTTTTACGTGGAAAGGATAAACCAAACTAATTATATTTCATAATTAAAAAAGGTTAAAAAATATACTTATGTTTATTGATCTAATATTTTATTTGGTCCATTTTTCTTGTTTTATCTGCATTTTTACTTAATTACATTATTTTTTTAAATTTATCATTTTATTTTAATAAATTATCGTTATAATATATTATTTTACTGATTTAATTTTATGCTTTATTATATTTTATTAATAATACTTGATAATATTAAATATCACTCATGCGATTAAAAATAAACAGAGGAATTGTGCATGAAATCGTTTAACCAAATTCACAATTCAAAATTTCAAACAAACATGAGTCGCATCGATTATCATTTACAATAATTGTGTTTAATAACGTGCATATTAATGATGAATTGAATACTAGTGAACATAAAAAGACAATCGATAAAAAGTATAAAAGCTAAAAAGCATATAAACATAGACTAAAGACACATATACACAGTAGGTACTGAATTTCCAGACAGTTGACTGAGCAAGGCGAAAACAATTGGATTCTATCTATGACCTTTCAAATAACGTTATAAGTAGCACGCAAAAACAATAAATTGTATAGCTTAAAGGTCATATTAACTGCAGAACTTAATTCAAAAAACAAGTTCAAACGTAAACGCTGACACATTTGTGATTGATATTATATCGAAATATTTTTTTCTTAAAGTCATATTTATATGTACTTACATAAGGAATAAAAATATATTTTCTTAAAATTAATTATGAAATAGGTATTTCAATATTTTAATTGGTATGCGTATTTTTTAAAATACTCAACAATTACAGACGTTTTATGAATATTTATAGAAACCCATTATAATAATCATAGATAATAGAATATATTTTATTTTCAAATGATTTGAAAATAATCGTTGTCAAAATATTAATATTATACTGCAAATAGTTACTAACAACTAAGTAATTAAAAGTTTACGGTACCTACAAAATACTGTGGGCTATATAATCCAATCACAACTCTAATCTTCTATAATAAAAATACTTAAGTTTGAATCGTTCTGTGTATTTAAATAATAAATACGAGACGAGTTCGACCTATATTGTTTAGTAAACTGTAATGTAAATGAGAATCCATACATATATTTACATTGCTCAGCATCTAAAACCCATTGAAACACTTAAAATCTTATTTTATACATTCGCGAGCCTATTGTGTGACATCAGTGAAATTAATACAATATATAGTGTTACACTTACAATAATAAATTTTAATCACTGTCTTTAATATACGATATACTTCAAAAAAAAAAAAAATAAAAAAATTAATGGAATTATCAATATTTTAATACAATAATCAGTAATACTTCATCGCATTTGTTTTGACAATCTTCATAAACATTAAAGTTACAAATGAAAAAATATTACCAATACATAATATAATAATACCATGTAACTAATATAAGTACAAAGATATTATAATTTTAGATTTAGATTTATTCAATTTATGAATAAACCAACAAAGTACGTGCGAGTGTACTGTATAATCAATATATCCAAATGTAAATAAAACGAACAATTGGAAACGCTAAACGAACCTTACACTGCTTTTTAAAACCGAATAGGTATCAATAATTTAGTTTGTAAATGTTTTGAAAAAACTAATATATTATAAATTTAAATTAAATATTTTCCAAAAATTTCCAATAATTTAAATTTACCTTTACGAATTCATTTTAGATTTTCTTAGCAGAGTTAGTGAAACTACCATCAATCTGCGAACAACGTGTAAGTAATCACAAAGACCATATAGTTCTAACGGCTCTACTGAGAATGGTTTTTCGAATAAAATGATTCATCATCATTGTTTTTATCATGTATAGTATAATACCTAGTAATAATATATGACTATCCTATACCGAGATATGTGCAAGTCAAGACGAATTTTAAGCAACCAGTCACTGATTCATTGTATCCTGTCAGTCGTTAAATATTTTTAACTTTACACATATTTTAAAAATACACTCAATCTAACCATTATACATTTCAACATTTGCTTATCATTACATTTATGTATAATATGAAATGCGCAACGAAAATTTAAATAATATTTTCAAATGTAATGTACGTATTTTGCATGCAGTATAAATTGTAAATGTAAATAATAATAAATAAAAATAATGATTTGAAGCATTTTTAGAGGGCCAAAATAAAGAATATGCTTTTACTCGTATTTGGTTTTATTTTATTTTTTGGTCGTTATTGCTGCATAATACGTTTGTAATTTTAGAGTATATAGAAATAGTTGTATTCAATAACGTGTAAAAAAAAAAATTTAAACTTTAAGTAAGTAAAAATATAAAATAATGATTTACAAATTTCGTTTACTTGTTCTCCATATGATATTGAAATAATCTAAAAAAAAAAAAACACACACACAAATAAAAATGTAATACTTAACCGCTTAGATACACTTCCATTAGTGTGTAATAACGTATGATAGTTAACGTGATCATGATTAACATTATTAAGTAGTTGAATATGGTGAAAAACGATAATACGAAAGTTTCAAACGATAAATAAACATGTATACACAAAACCTTCAATACACAATAAATGCCAGAACGCCAGAAAGTACAAATATTAAGTTTTTAAAAAACAATGAGAAATTAAATTTGATGTAGGTATTTTTTACTATCTCTGAATATTTAATTATTATAACTAATGAATAATATCCTTGTTCTTTTATCAAATAGTTTAACACGCATAGGTATTCATATAATTGCTGACAAATGTTCGTTACTCGGTAGTGTACCGAATAAAAAAACACGAATAAATAATAAAAATAAATACTCGATAAATTCGCATATGTTTGATAATATTTTGTACGATCGTATACGATTTATTAATTATATTAATTTTTATAATTATTACTTTATTTCGTACGATACAGCAATATACTACGCACCATGCGTAATTCTTGAGAGAAATTTTAGCCGATTTCCACAAACTCATAATACTACATTTGAGGAAATCTCTTGAATCGTCTAAAGTCGCTTAAGGACGAGAAACAAACGTCTAATAACAATAATCATAATAATAATAATAATAACAGCGTATAATATAATACGTTGGTTGCATTTGAAACACAACTCATTTCGTTTCAAGACGATAAATCATATTTCATGAATTTATTATGTGAATTACGAATGTATATACTATGATAAGTCGTAACCGATCGTAGGTAAAACATGGTTACTCCGGGTTTTTTTTTTTATCTTTTACTTTTTTTCGAAACATATACATATTATATATTATTATACAGCATCAAAGTGTTTTCGACGAACTGACAGATAAATATTATTATACCGTGGTGAATATAGATTAGTACGAAATATAAGAGGGACAAACGTTTCAGACTAAAATAATTGCAATAATAGGTATTCTCAGTGTTCAACTCCTAACGCATACCTACTCAAAAAGGATAACTGTATATAATCATTCCTGCGGTGCAAATTTGATTAAACATAATATTATGCAGGTACCGCTGTGATGATAATTATTATCACACCATTAAAAAGCTCATATTGTGTGTACTAGCCATGATGTTAATACGATTAAACGGGTTTTATCGTTAAAACTGATTAACGGACACGTAAAAAACCAGAAATCCGACTAGATCTAATAAATATATATGTATATAATATATTATATACGAAAAATAATATTTAAATTTATATGAAAATTTATACGAAAATGTCAATAATCAATATTATAATAAAGTAATCCTCTTTCTGTCAAATGGTGGGCAGGGATATTCGATTTTTGATTTGACAGTCATTTTTTTTCATTATTATGGTGTGTATACGCCTTATATTGTACGATCAATAGCATATACGGTGTAAAGAGTAACACATAAGCACGTATGAAAAAACTAAAGATATTATTTGCAATTTTTTTTTTTAAATAAAAAACCAGTCGATACGTTAAGTTTTTGGATGATATTCTAGATTTTATAAAAAGTACTTGAACCCGGTACCTACACAATATAAAGGATAATTTACTAAATATTATCATTTATATTTTTCTTTTAATAAAGAACTGCATATAATTTTAATTTTCGGAATTTTTATGTATACTTAAGGACTATATTTTCAAATATTTACCGTAATATTTAACCTAGTGATTATTAACTCAGAAAATTTTCACAAAATATAAAATGTTAATATGTTATATTAATTACTAATTATTTTTAAACCTTTATAGCCCCCATTCTTCGGAACCATTTACTTACATGCCACATGGACATAATAATTAATACATATCCATAGAACTTACTATACAAAATCAAATGACTTAAAAAGTACTTATTCAAATTTATTTCGATTTAGATATACCATAATGTTCTAAAAAATCAACTGCTTTATAATTTACACTGTTTACAGTATTAAAGAAAGACTGTAATAAAAAAAAAGGAATTTGTATACTACAGAAAATATGGTGTACCTACATTATGGTGTAAATAAACCCAATCATTTGAAAATACAGTTCTTTAGATAGATATTTGAAAAAAATTATTTAATTACCCCATACGTCATATTATAACTAAACTATTCTGAATGAAAAAAAACCAAATTAAAATGTCATTGTCAATATTTAAAAGTTTTCCAAGTGTAAAAAATATAAAACTCTTAGGTAATCTCAAAACGTAAAATTTATGTAAATAAGTAAAATATTTTTTTTTTACTTACTAAGCGTTTACAGTAAATATTCACCATTTATAGACTAGTAATTATTTTAATACCTATATAATATTATAACCATATAAACATTAAACATATGATCTATCAGTAGATTTTTTTCGTAATACACATTGATTGAAAGTATTAAGTATAGGTTAGGTTAAGTAAGGTTAGATCTGATTAAAAAACCACTTACTTGTAATGGAATAACAAACAAGAATTCATTTTGTTTTATTTTTCAGACAAAGCGTATGTAATTAAATAGTGTTTGCAAAAATCGCTGTACTGAAGGACGGCGTAAAACACGGGAAAGTTTTTAATTATTTCATTGTCTTCATAAATCTAGCTGCATGCCTGCATGTGTGTTGTATAAAATATTTAACCACTCGTCAAATAATTCTATTAAACTAATCAATACCTATTGCGTCATATTTAATTGAGTACATTAATTCTTAAATTTATAAATACAATAAAAATAAAATAATACATTTTCTTACATATTAATATAATATTATGTACTTAACTTCTGATGAATAATATAATAATTTCAACAGGTTTTGAACGACTTTATGTGTTTTTATGAAAAACCTACTAATCTACTTACTATTATAGCTATTATATATAAATTAAATTTATTATATACATTTATAAAAATCGTTCAGCATATTTTTGAATTTATAAATAAATACACACACCCACGTTTCTACTGCATACATAATTCTTGGTAATTCACTTGTTTTTTGTGAGCATTTAATTTGAATGCAATCAACTTTAACAATCAAATCACGTATATCAGTCGAATTATTGTTATTGCTCATCATCAAACTTGTGCGTGTGCAATGCACTAATGCGTGTACGTATTGTACGGTTATAAATACAGATAAATAGTGCCGAGAGAAAAAGAGGGGAATTTCATCACACAATACAAACATCCAAGTTATGTATATTTTAATAATATAATAATAAAAAAAAAAAATTATATAGAACTGTGTCATTGCATTTTGATGTTATATTTTTTCATTTCATGGGAAATTTAATCCAATTGAAATAAATTGCTTACCTAAGTTCTAAATCAATTAATAAATTATTATTGACTTCTAATAAATACTGAAACTATGGCGCTTTATATCGAGTAGATATTAGATAGGTCTTCTCGTAGATACTACAATTACAATGGAGATTTACGAAATTTCTATATAAGTCTTAACTCCATTAAGACTATTCATAAGTCAATTAATACAGAACTATGAGCTCACCAAGTTACGACACACAATACACATTAAACACAATAATAGACTGTATGAACATATTGTACACATAACTTTATAAACTCAAATATAAGTCATTGTTTGATGTAAACACTTAGTCGTCGAAAACAGCAAAATGGCTAAGGATATTGCAGTATTGCACCCTCTAACTTTAAATAATTCCCTTCAGTTTATTTCTCTAAACAGAAAAAAAAATAATAATATAAAAACGTAAGTTGTAACCTACAGAAAAAAAATATCATTGAGCCACCAGTGAAAATGAGAGGGGTAATAAGTTCCTACAGAAGAGTAACGACTTGTTAGGTTATATGAATTGTAATTTTTTAGTAAACAATATCTGTTATGAATTTTAAATTATCATTAATATTCTAACATCTATTAAAAAAAAAAAAAATAAATAATTGTTTTATCGAACAGTAATTTACATAACAATATCACCAATATAATTTTTCTCGCCCTGTAAGTACTAACATTATAACTATAATAATATTATAATATTAATACTTGTAGGCTTACGAGTGCACTATTATTTGATTGGTCTTTCCGATTTTATAGCATAATATATTAACGAGTATTACATTTATCAGATCTATCCACTTCAACACTTATTTTTGTACATTTTTTTCCCTTACTATGTGTTGGAATGTATGGAGTCGTGAGCCTACGTTGCAGTATAATGTTGTATTTAATATTGTATTAAATATCAGAGCACGTAACATATTATATTTTGTTAACCACTGCCTATAAATTAATAAGTGTAATTTTAAATAAAAATGTAATAGGTACATATTTTTTAACTATATTTTTAAATAATGTCTTACGAATTCCAAAATGTATTTAAATAAATAAAATAGTATCGCATTCTAAGAAATTATTAACTAATAATTTATTGTGCATCAAAAATTATATGAACTTTGCTTTAGATGATCATAAACAAATTATTTATAAATGTATGTAGGTATTAAATTATTTATGTTTTTTTTTTCAAAACTACTATGCTATTATTACCTATAATTTCAGCTTCCTGTAATGTAAATATGTAATTTTCAACACGCAAAATAAAAACTTACATTCGATATTTTTATATTGAAAAAAATCTAAAATGTACACAGAGTTAATATTATTATTGAGGTACAGAATCATGAAAATCTCAGAAATCCAACTGAAAAATATAAAGATTAAGATATTAAAATAATAGTATCTTCGGAAAGATATAGATAGTTAATAAAGAAGTTTCTGTTTTTTATATCACGTTTAAAGTATAGATCAGAAAAACTGATTACTTTTCTGGCGACTTCCATCTGTCTGTATTCGACAAGAAGATATTTTAAAGTCACTTTTACTACACATATTATAGTGCATTGAGTTTGGTACTTGGAGTTCATGACATAGACGTGAATGTATCGATTGTGTCCTATTTTTAATCGCATATGGATTACTTATCCTTTTATTTTTAAACGTGGTTGTTTCTTCCAGTTAAAAACTTTCGATTTATATATTATTCCATTTCACTAAATAAATTAAATAATTAGGGGATAGTATATATAGGTACATAAACATACCTATTTACAAAAATCATATTACTACATTGATAATATAATAATAAAATAATGTATTATCATCTGTTTTATGATAACATAGGAGTAAGTATAATAATTAATATTTTATTTTAATTATTGATAAATTAGACAGCCAATGTGAATAGATTGTATAAAACTTATTCAAGATCGTTTTTGATTAAAACCCCATGTGTACCTACGTATATATCAATTTTTAAAAATTAATTCATGCACGTCTATTCGACACATACCACCGTCACACTTCATGGCGTATTATGCGATGGAAATGGAACTTAAAGTCATCCATCACGCAAAACTCTTTAAGGCTTTAATTATAAATTTTACTAATATATTAAACCAAAGACGAGATATATTAAACAGACACGAGTAAGGCCATCGTTAAACTAATTTAAAAATATCATTTTTACCGGCAATCTGAATAGCATGCTTACAATCTTAAAGATAATACTTGATCATTTTTGTATTTTTTCAAATAGGTTAACAACATTTTCAATCGTCGATATCGAACACGAATTCACTAACACTCGTTATTGACATCATTGAATTGGTTTCCAATGACAGAAACTCGTGTGTGTTCTTTTTAATTTTGTCCACAATTCACATGATTTATATTAGTTTGACTATAGTTAAGGATCTTTGATGATTCCCAGATGGCTTAACACCATCACGACTATTGATTGTGAGCAATGCGTACTAGAATGATTAAATCATAGATAAGATAATATATACATGTTCATGTACTACTTGAAATACTATACTGTTATTATCGGTTTTTGATTTTCGAAGTCGCGTAACACCGGTTGAGAACTACTACTGACTCGATATTATACCTATCTTATAAATATCGTTATGCTGATGGTTAAATTAGGGTCATTCATTATTATTATTATTATTATTATTATTATTATTATTGAATACACATTGCTAAGATTCTTATAAACCGAATACTATATATTTTTGAATTAATTACCGTTATATTTTTATGCAAACACGCATATTACCCAAAATACTATTTTAATAGATTACAATAGTACACACAAATACCTACTATGTCCTATAATATCATATATAAACACACAATTCGCCCACGTAACTAATCAGTATTTTCCCGGTAATACTACCGACCACTGCTGCTAATTTTTGTTGCTTACGCCCACTGAACTAAATACATTGTAATTAGTATAAATAATATTATATTTAGAATTCAGTTGCTTACTACACTACCTACTATACACATTGTTCATATACTGTAGCTGGTATACGATCTCTGTATATTGGCACGCACAAAATAGAGCTGTTGACCGGATGCGTCGCGCATATATTAATGTTGTACTTACACTCCCGGTCCAAACAATTGTTTAAATATATAATGTGATATAATAATAAAAAACCAATATTATTTTAAAAGAAAATTTCGATATTGATTAACTGGTGGTTACAATGAAGAATTATATTTTTACTACATGTAATAGCTTTTATAATACAACAATAAAAGCTTTAGCACACATGTCATAAAACTTGCAGTAATTGTAATTTGTTATTCTAGAAATGTATAAATATAATAATCATATATTTGTATTCTTACATTTTATTCCTTACTTCATAATCCTGGAAAAATATAATATGACTAAACTATAAATAAACCTTAGATTTTATGTAGGGACTAACACATTTATGAGTCTCAAGATGATATATATATATATATATATAACGAGAAACTTCTATTACAATTTTAACTTTCTAATTTCTAATATTCGATAACTGTACAAGAATAAAATGGTTTTTATTGAAATACCTGTAACGTTTTGAAATTAGTTATGAGTATGACAATAATATCAACAATTGAAAGTTTACCATACTTCTTCAGAGTCAACCACCAATTATAACGTCTTTATTTTTCTGTAATTGAAATATAGCTCACACAAAACAAATATAGTATTTTCAGCACTCTACTATATATCAACAACAAAGGTACGTCTGTAAAGTAAAAACTAATTTAATATTTCAAATTAGAGTGAGTAACCAACAAAATTATCGATTAAAGATAAATGATAACAACATTTTTTGGAAAGGGAAAATCGATGTAAGTAATAATCATAAAATATATAGAAAGATACTCTCAAAAGTTGATACTTGTTATATACTATATATAGTATATAGAATTCTATACAGCTGTAGAACCGTTTCTACCGTTTTAAACTTTTAAGTGATTATAATCACTAATAACATGATAAATTAACTATAGTAATACGGTATTATATATAATACAATAAAATTTCAAGTATTAAGTTTATTACATACCTATATGGTATACTGAAAATTTATTGAGATAAATTTAATACGCGTGACTGCAATCATGTAAGTTGCTTGTTATTTGATTTGCATAAATTGTCTAAAATACAATACATAGGTTGTTAATTGAGATTAAATTGAATATAGAACAACTAAGATATAAAAATCAACTTATCTGATATTTAAAATTTGAATATATCCTAAATTGTTTGCTATTATAACTGACAGATTGCTGAAGGTATTAGTAGAAATATTTTATTTGAATCTAAATACACTATTTGGTGTGAAAACGAAACATATCTACGTGTTCCTACAATAACTGTATCAGTATGTGTATCTTTATTTCATTTATTTCGAAAAGGGAATATTATAAGTTACAAAAAATAAGTGTTGTGTCTCTCTTGTAAAACGTGTTTAAGGCATACCTATAAGTAATCAATCAACCACGACCCACCTCAGAATGTTTACATCGAATCGACGATGGATCAATTATTACTTATTATTGTCGACGTATATGAGGTGTGAAAACGTCTCGGACGACTCGGTGCTTTTAACGGTCCTGCGAGGTTCAAAATATAGATCACTGCGTTCCAACTACGACTGACGAACTTAATCTTAAGATTCAAGTAGTTAAGATAGGTTAAACGCATCCAATAATGATAATAACCAATAGAAAAGTAGTATATTAAGTCAGTAGTGCGCTGATTGGCTGTGTGATGCGAAGACTGACATAATGCAATGCCCGGTGTTGTTGTTTAATAATCATTATGTTATTATTATTCATTTAACGATGTTATAATATTTTATTAAAATATATTATAATAAGAAAAATGATGTTAATGTGAGAAAAAATTTGTTTTTATTATCTTTAAGTATATTTATGAGAATTTATAAACATCTTAAATTATTATAATTTTACATAGGTATAAGGTATGTATACTTTAGATAGCATTTGATGATCAAAATACCTAACTATAAGACAAAAAAACAACCCCACAATTTTCAAACAACTATCGTCAGGAGTGTAGCACGCAGGTGACAGCTAGTTCTAAAATAAATACTTAAAACAAGACGATTTTTCCATTTATACTTCGCATGATCTTATTACTTCAAAACAAAACAAAAAAAATGTTATGAATCCCTTGTCACCAGTAGTTTTTATTGAAATATGATAAAATATCATAGGTACATGATGCAATCAGAAATACGTTTTAATTGTAACTTTACTATAAAAAAAGTACTATTTTGATTAAAAATTCGTGTTTCAATTTCAATTTTTCCAACTCAAAAGCAAACATTTTTCTAATAATCACGTTATTATTTTTTTTAATATTTGTATAAGTGTCATGGCACTTCAATTAAGGTTTTGCTGCATTTTGTTTTATGAAAAAACCTGTCAACACCCGCAATGAATAACAACTCCATGAAATAATTCCTAATATTCATATTTGTTATTTTTAATAGTTGCATACTCACATATTATAATAGTAACGCAATAATTGCAACTTCTATCTGCAGGTTAGGTCGAGCTGAAATCTTCAATCAATTTAGATGTATGCCACTTGTCGTTGTCTCACATTCTTTGTTTTAATAGCATATAATTATTTTTTATATTTTATGAATTCGTATTAAGATATGTCTGAAATAAATAAATAAATAAACAATAATAATATTATGAAAAAATTCAAAAAATAATACCACATCATTAAATATTGGTAGATTACGCCATGCTATCGTGTGACATACAATTATTGTCTTGCTTGTCGGAGGAAAAATATGGTAAAGAGTTTCGAGAAACTTTTCAGTGAACTTTTAATAGCATTTTTACATTATGCTTAACTCTTATACTTCATACAATGGTACAGACTATTGAGTTACACATGTTGTACTTATCACTTTTTGATTATAACGAGCACAAATGCTTAAATAAATTTGTCTGCATGCGTTTTTTTTCTATTATTAATCTCAATACAGGTGAGTTTAATACTTATTCTAAATTTTTTTATACACTGCTAAGATTCGTCATAGTACTTATTAAATGTAATTATTGATTTATTTATTAAAATTTATATTATTAACGTCGGCCGAGCACTCTGTTGCAAGTGCACTTACACTCACTCGAATCTCCGTCATCGCCAGCCACCGTCCAAGTGTATGGAATACCAGTCGCGCCGACACCACCATCAGTTGGTCGCGATCATCCCTCAACAATCAACACCAAACTCGACCGCTCCGGACCGGCTGCGGTAACGTGAATAATGAATATAGATAACCACGTGACCATAATTGTTCAATTTTCACCAACGCCTTCGGCGCTCTTTCCCCGCCTCCTTTTTTTTTTTTTTTTTTTTTGGTCTATAATATTATATCCTATCACAGTAATTTTTAAGCTTTTATTTTTACCTATTAGTTACTTTATCAGTATTATAAAAATTACCTTTGTTATATCGTTTATAAGTTATAACGCCATAATATTCAGTATAATATAATATTATATTTTTGCGTGCATAAAAAAAAACTTTGTTTTTCATTTAATTATTAATTATTCGTATTGCATGTACCCACATGGTTTATTGTTTGAGTTAAAATGGCTTATACTCAACAAAAAACCTGAAGATCTTTTATTGTCCAATAAGTTTCGAGTGTAGAATCGCGACGGCTAGATGTCGAGAGAGATCGCTGTAATGGATGCGTTATTAATTAAAATCGTATTTTTCAACAAACTAGAGTAGTATTCTTCATAGTTTATTTAAATTATTTGTATTTAATAAATACCATATATATATATATATATATATATATATATTATATTTATTCCATATTATGTCAACTTATACAATTCTAAATTTAAAATGTATAGTAACATATTTCTGTAAATACCGTAAAATAGTAAAATAGATTCAAAGTACCTATAAATAAATAGTAATATTAAATAAATAAAAGTTCAAGTTCCCGTGAATAATATTTTTAAATTATAACAAAATAATTAATATAATATCATTATTTATTGTGTAAATAAGCAATTCCTCCCAAATTTTAACAATGTCAAAATAAGAAATAATTGTCTTTATACATTTTTTTAAGATTTTATGGTTTCAGTATAAATTATATAAGGAGGATTTTGTATAGCATTTTCAAAACTTGGATACAAAAAGAAAAACTTTTATGTATTTTTAACTATAAAATAGTTTGCAATTCTTTTGAGATTTTTACGAATTTTATCAAAATTTTAACTACAAATGTTTATAAAAAAATTGTGACTTCCTATGTAATTTTGTTTTATTTTTACATCAGATTTATTCATAACTTTTATGATATCTTACATTTAATTTTCATGAATTATAACTCGGCTAATCATTCTTTATCAAAATCTATAGAAATATAAAAATTTCTCATGCCCATTTTTTGTTTGTTTTTCTCGATCATAAATATAAGTATTACAAAAAATTTCTAAATATGAATTCTTCAATTACAAATACAAACTAGATCTAATTTTATATTTGAAATCAAGCCCGTTTATTAAATCCGAAATATTTTATCAACAAATTATAGTGTCTTCTAAAAAAAAAAAAAAAAAACTATCATAATAAAATTAATATCTTCGTTCCGCTCAAAATCTTAGTGATCATTTAAGATTTAACCTGAAAAAAATGCTTAAAATGTATTATTATACTTTATATTATATTATATCAAAATAAAAAAATAATAATAATACTAATAAATATTGTGCTTAGAATTATTTTGTGACATGAAAAAAATGTGTTAAGCAATTTTGTTCACCAGCGAGAAATTCTGAGGAATTAATGATGCAAAATTATTGTAAGGTTATATTTAAATGAAATTCTTTTAACAAGTTAGTTAATCTTGTACAGTGAATAGTTATACCTATTCAAACTAATAATTGAGAGTAATCCTGTGGAATTTATGTTACTAATTAATAAGTCATATAAGAACTTATCAGCCACTTCCCTGCTGAATTCCCATAAAGTCTCATAAGTTGGAAAACTTTTAAGTTATATGAATTAAATTAAAGTTTAAACTTATAACATATTAATTTTAAAAATTTGTTCTGAACATTTTCCACAAGACTTATTTACGTAAAATAACTGTGAATTATCTGTAATATTTTAAAGTATTCTCCGTTTTTCTATAATATTATACAATGACACTCGAAAAGAATATTTTTTTATAGATTATATTTAGTTTTTACTTCATAGTTCATTGCACCTACTATAAAATTATTACCGTGAAAATAACTAAAATTCTATAATGAGTTTTTTTGTAGTATGTAGGCATTTACAAATATTTTCAAAATTAAATAACTTTGTAAATGTTTCATTATTTTTAGTTTGAGTTCAGTAGAATATATTATACAACATAACAATACTCTTTTCCTAAATTAAAATTTTCAAAGTTGTATAGCTCAACTGTAAAGTATAAACAAACAAATTTAATAACCTTTACATTAGATATAAAATTTATTTAATATATTTAATGGAAATTGGCGGCCAGAAACAAAATAAGTAACTATACCTTTTAGTTAATACTTAATGTAGTTATACCAACTCAAATCACGAAATGTACAAGATTATATATAATAATTATGAAGCATTATTATAATATGTAAAATAACAATTTAAAAAATCTATATATAAAATGTTCATTAATATTTAAAAAAAAAAAAAAAAACACTAAAATTTTGCTCCCAGATGAAAGTTAAATTTATTACTTATAAGTTTTAATATAACATTAGATGGATGAAACTATTAAGTTGATAGGTATAATTTTAATTTTATAACCAACGACGATACAATTGCTTTAATTGTTTACTTTAATGACAAATCTTGTATTATAAAAAATGATTTAGAGAAAAAACAGACTACCATTTTATAATATTTCTAAAGATATTTTATTATTAGTATTTTTTGTCTATAGG